>CABFWB010002357.1:9475-28058 GCA_902151455.1 Timema bartmani
ATTGAGAATAACGGTTTTTAATTGATATACAAATTTTAATATTGTATATTGTTTTATATTTTATGTTTCCACCTGTTTATTCTAACAGGTGGAATTTGTGATGTGTCTCTCCCTAATGGGAATTTTACTGTGTTTTTAAATGTCAAGGCCCTTATGACCTCATTGTGTCGATGGGCCTCTAAACAATAATAATAATAATAATCACGCTAATGTGGTTGAGATGATGAATAAGGTAGAATTGAGAGGACATAACATTGGTGTGAAAAGAGAGTGACTTCTTAAACTTAGAGCCTGCGAACACCGATGCGGGTTATACTTATTTTCACTTAGTATCGCGTCTTACTACCCGTTCGAGCTATACGCATTCACTTAATTTGATATTAATCTCATATCCGACCCGTCACTGGTATTAATACCCATATGTCAGTTAATTATATATTTGACTTGATTCTGGTAGGAAGAACAGTAAATGACTTGATTCTGGTAGGAAGAACAGTAAATGACAGTCTCAAACGTTAGTAAAACTACTTAAAACTGTTTTTTTTACTAGAATCCTACTACAGTTTGATTGCGGGTTTGTAAAAAGTTTTTTCCCCTAGATTGTTTCCCACTCTTACCTCCACGCAAATGCGCGCACATTTAATCTAAATTCAACTTTCTTCATCCTTGTTGTCATGAGAGTGATTAGAACAGTATGCATTTAACCCGAACGGTAAGTAAGATGCTGTGCTAAAAATAACTGTATTGACTATTGATTGACCTTAAGATCTTGGATATATGGCCTGAAATAAAAACTCAAAAGTCAAGCAAGCCGAAAGCCGTTGAACCCTTTATAGATGGTGTAGATGTTGTCTGAGCGGATAATCTTTTCTCATCTTATCCTGGCTCCAAACCAGTGGTTTCCAACCATTTGCAGGCTTTGGCCGCAATTTTTTGTCTCTGGAACCATCGCTACCCCTTTATTCAAATTCAAGGTTTTTAAATTATTTTAAACTTCACCTTACTACCCATCCGGTTCGTCCGCAGAAGGTGGGGATGTAAGGAACGCGAGAAAAGGTACGTATTATTGCAATTTTTATAGAAAAAAAAGTTTTGGCCAATACAAATCAAATGTTGATTAGTACAAACAGAATTTAATTTTATTCACATGGTGACAACAACAGTTCTTGAATATATGTCATAAGTATATTGCCATTAGATGACAAACTTTTTAAATGTAGAGAAATAGTTGACATTAAATTCTAAGACACCCTTAACAGATATTCAAGAACTGTTGATATCACTATGTGAAAAAATATGTAAATTCTTTGTTTCTACTGACGCAATATTTTGATTTATTTTGACCATAAAAGTTTTGCTATAAAAACTGCAAAAATCACTGACCTTTTCTCCTGTCTCCCACATCCCCACCTTAAAATTACATTATTGGGGTAAGTATAAACACGAGACTGCTACAGTAGTCTAAGTTAGCTCTCAAATATTGGAGTTGGATAACCAAAAGAAACATAAGCAGTAACTAATTTTTTTTAAATAGTTATTTAGCAACTTACATTTCTATTTGAATTTCTCACCTTCCTTTAATCATTATAATCTCAAAAAAAAAAGTAACTATAAATCTATAACGTAAACATTTATTGCGGCCCAGCGTGAAACTTGCTGTGACCCCTAGGTTGGCAAATACTGGTCTAAACCCTAAATCAGCATGGTACTATTTCCACTGTATTGATTTGAACCCTGACTCAATAAAAGCTGCCGCAACTGTTTCATCTGCGGAGACAAAAGAATACTTCACAACTAACTATTCCCAAAGATTCGTGAGGATTGACGGAAGCGCCAATCAACAGCATCTGTGTTCATATGGTCTGAAAGAGATTGACGCAGACTTGTCCTTAACGCAACGTTTCGTTTCGGCCTTATTTTTTAATAAAATCAGAAAAAAACTCAAACAGGGAATTTTTCCCCCTGAGTAGACGCGACACCGTCATAATATTCGTCTACCGTAAGGAGTCACTCTCATGGTAGACCGGATTGCCGGTGATGAATTGTCGCTACTACAATGGAATTGTTAGGGTTTCTATGCCCGTGTAAAGGAAATTAAACTACTCATTTCTTCCCTGCATCCTTCCACCTTGTGTTTGCAGGAGACCCACTTTCGCCCTGCTGATAACCCCATGCTTTCTGGGTACGATGTATATCATACCGATAAGCCATTCTTTGATCGGGCTAGTGGAGGTGTGGCTATACTCGCACGAAGCAATATATACCGTAACATTATTAATATCGTTTCTGATTTCCAAGTGATCGCTGTCCGAGTCTCCTTCCCTATGGAAGTAACAGTATGCTTCATCTACCTTTAACCAGGTAAATCTGTATAGAAGAGGAGCCTAGAGGTACTCTTTATAAAACTTCCTGCTCCCTACATAATATTGGGGGATTTTAACGTGCATAACCTGTTGTGGGGGTCTAATTTTACAGACGCCCCTGGGAGGATGGTAGAGGATATTCTTGTCTCGGGAAACCTGGTGTTATTGAGCACCGCGATTCAGACACACATCTCCACCTATAATGGTGTATGCTCTGCCATAGACTTAACATTTTGTACCCCCGGGATCGCTGCCCACTTCCTTTGGGACGTTCACTCGGACCTATGTGGCAACGATCATTTTCCCATTCTGCTTTTACCACTTCAAAATCATCCTTTTATAACACGGGTACCCCATTGGATGCTTAAAGATGCTGACTGGGATAAGTTTCGTGAGCTCGCCGTATTTGATAGATCCTATTCTCTTGACGTCGATCTTAGAATGGGACATTTTACTTAGATGGTCATCGCGGTGGTGAAGGATTCCATCCATAAATCCTCGCCAAGTCAACACCACTACCCTTTTCGCTGGTGGAATGAAGAACGTCTGTTGGCCATCTCAGACTATCGACGTATTACTTTGGAGAATCTGGAGTCATTCCGGATTCTACGTGCTTGAGCTTGCTGCGTTATTTGTGAGAGCATAAGAGAGTCTTGGAGACAGTTTATTTCAACCCTTTAAATTACCACTCCCACAACTAAGGTTTGGGACAATATTCGTAAATTACGTAGTAACAAAAATTATATTAATAATATACCTGCCCTCATGCCTAACTGTTCGCTTGTCTCATCCCCTGTGGAGGTCGTCAATGTATTGTGCTCGATGTTCGCCACAATTTCTAGACCTGCGATCTATTCCAATGATTTCTCAGTGCAGAAGCGGAACATTGAGAGCCAAAAAATTGACTTTGGTCAGTCGGGAGGAGGACTGCAACTCTCCCTTTACTATGGATGAACAGACCTATGCTCTGTCCTAGGCGGGCACACATCTTCCGGTCCAGATGACATTCAAACTGAAATGTTGTGGCAGCCGCCCCCTGCCTGACAGGCATTTATGTTGGACCTCTACAATAGTGTTTGGAAATCTCATCAGTTCCCATCACTATGTTGGCAGGCAACCGTTATCCCTATTCATAAAAGTGGCAAGGATAAATCAGAGCCAACTAGCTATTAACTGATTGCCTTAACTAGTTGTGTATGTAAAATATTGGAAACCATTATAAATAAACGATTTATTTTGGGTTAAGAATCCCGCAATTTGCTATTCGATATTCAATGTGGTTTTCGCCATAGTCGATCCATGGTGGATCATCTCGTCCATCTTGAGACTGCTGTTCGTGATCCCTTTCTCCATAAACAGCATCTTTTAGCTGTTTTATATGATTTGGAGAAGGCGTACGATACAACCTGGTGGTTCGGCATTTTAAAAACACTTTTTAATTGGGCGTTTCCGGGGAAACTTCCAGTTTTTATTGATAATTTTATGTCAGATAGACACTTCCGGGTAAGGTTAAACAAGACCTTATCCGATGATTTTATTCAAGAAAATGGGGTGCCTCAGGGCAGTATTTTAAACTGTACGTTGTTCGCCATAATAATAAATGGCATTGTGTACAACGTGCGCCTACCTGTCCGTTCATGCCTTTTTGTGGATGAATACGCAATTTATTGCAGTTCAAGTCTCCGCAGGGCTGAACGGGAGATACAACTCTCTGTAAACAATCTTTGGTCGTGGGCATCGCGAAATGGCTTTCGCTTCTCTGCAGCCAAGACGACCATCGTCCACTTCCATAGATTACGCGGAATACAACAAGCCCCCAGTATTTTAATGAACCACGTTGTTCCTGGGACTTTTATTTGATTTTAAATTAACTTGGATTCCCCACATAAAAGACCTGAATCCGAGGTATGTTAAAGTATTAAATTTACTTAAAGTAGTTAGCGGTCGCTCTTGTGTTTTTCGCGCTACAATCCTTTAAACAGCAGTCTGAAATTTTCAAATTAACATTTTGTACTTAAATCACATTTTATACACGCTATTTTCACAGAATTTTAGCTAGAAGTTATCAGATCTCATGTTTTATTTAATAATCGAAAAAGTCTTTATTTAAAATTTGTTTTCACTTCATCTCGAATATTTATTCACACATTAATAAAATAAAGAAATTGCCATAGTGGCACACGCGTTTCTTCACACGTCTTCTTCAGAATCCACCTTCAACAACTCTGTACAAGAAGAGAAATAACAACACCAATTATCTGGCTTTAATTTAAGTTTGTCACCGAGAGCTGCTCAGCTCTTATGGGCAACAGCATAAACTACTTCTAGAAAATAAAAAAACTCTAACGTTTACTAGTGAAATATGTTGCTCTCTCTGTCGCACCTATACTGCGAGATTTGTCCTTGAATTATTGCGAGGGCTGGAAACAAGCAAACTGAATGTTCATGACCCGTCGCTAGCTGCACGTGTGCTGAAGTGAAATCAACGACAAAACAGTCGCTGCCTGGTAAAATCTACTCAACCTAAATGTAAATAATCCAGAAACAAGGCAATATAACAGGATCATTACAAGTACTCCCTTACTTTCTGGGTTATTTTAAAAAGAATAATGAGTCAGGAAATTATTCGGTTAGTTGTCTTTATATTGAAACCTTTGCACATATT
The DNA here is from genome assembly GCA_902151455.1 of Timema bartmani. Classification (NCBI taxonomy): domain Eukaryota; kingdom Metazoa; phylum Arthropoda; class Insecta; order Phasmatodea; family Timematidae; genus Timema; species Timema bartmani. The sequence continues at coordinate 14,504 of CABFWB010002357.1, forward strand.
TTAACATAACTATATTACGAGTATATAAAAAATAACATAGAAAACCAATATATTGGTTACATAAGGTAACACCATGATGAGGTATGTTGTACTAATAAATTATATGACATCATTTAAAATATTCATAATTTCTTTAAAATTTCTCATTTAGCAGTCCTAAGAATGTTCATCTTGCTTCGCCATTTACTTTTATGAATTTAATGTTTTATGGCAGAAAAGTTTTAGATTCTCATTCTAATTGATATAAAATACTAAACTAGTGATTTAAAAAAATAAACTAATTGATTTAATCTTTAGCTAGCTTTCTTTTCTGCACACTATTTTCACATAGTAATATAATTAAATAAACAACATAGGAAAACAAAGAGCTACAAATCGCACCGCACATAATCAGGATTACACCCTTGACAAAACATTTCTGACATTTCAGACCTTTTGTAGGTCTGAGGTAATTCGCGATATTTCACAATTGGAGTAATATGCTAAATATACAAGATGCATATTCTAGTAAAATTATGCCCTAAGTTAAGTTCACAGTTTGAATAACATTAAAAATAAACAATATTCATATTTGGGTAGAATTATACCCTAAGTTAAGTTCGCGGTGCCATATGCTCTTAAAAGGTTTTTTACATACACTAAATTTAAACCAAAATTGATTAAGCCCAGAGTAAAATCCTAAAAAAAAGTCTTATTATTAATAGGAGTTAAAAGCTACTCCTACTCCAGCCATAATTCCCTACTTTCCATCTATCTTTGTCACTTCCTCAGAATAGGGCCTAGTCTCATCAAAATGTTTACGCCGATACACCTCTGCCACTTCACATCTCTCTTGACCTCTTTCGTTATCTTGTCTCTGTCCCTGATAATTATTTTGGGTCCCTGTGGGTCTTTGTTCTCTCTACCTTGGTGGGTGATAATACTTTAGTCCCTGATTGTGATCATTTTGCCTATACTGCACCTGGTTAAATGGTGGACCACTATCTTGGTTTCCCTTGTTTCTATTTCTTTGCCCTCTCTCCCAATGTTGTGATAGAGATGGTGTCCTGCTTTCCTTCTGAAACTTATAATTAGTTCTATCTCATCCCTGTGGATGGTATTGATCCTTAAATTTCTTGAAACTTGACCAATTTTGTTTACTTTCTCTCTCTGCACCTCTTTCTGAAGTTGAATATAAGTGCTCATACAGGAACATGATATGTCACAAAATATCTCTTAAATATTCCCACTCTCTAGTTTTTTGACATCTATCATCAAATGCATTTAACACCCGCTCCATGTCTTGAAGGTCCTGTAAATTCGCGCCAATAAAAGCATCCTGTACATTTTGAGGAAAGTGATATATTAAATGCCCCATGAGCCTATCTTCCTCCATCGAGTATTTCAAATACCTTGCTTGTACTTTACAATTATAAAACTATTCGCACCTAGTTCCTCCTCGAACACTGTATTTACCATTGAAAATCTGCTGCAAAAAACTATCTTTATCTTGTCTTACCTGTGACCAAAATTTTCCCAACAAAGCACTCTTTGCCTGTACAAATGTATCCCATTCTCCTACAGAATTCCCCTAGGACCTAGCTTCCTCTCTTAATCCTGACAACAAAATAGCAATCTTATTCGCTTCACTAAATCATCCCCCTTCTAAAGTACGCTCCACTTTTCGAATATATTGGATTGCCGAAATATTTCCTTAATGCCCCTTGAATTTGGGAATTGAAGATAACATCTCATTCATTCTTCTAAACAAGACAAAATTATGACAAACATGACTCAACTTTCTATTTATTTTTAATTTCGTTAAATTTGCATTCTAAGCCCTCCACTTTGTTTTGTAATGTCTCAAGATTTTTCACAAAACTATCTCATAATTTGTTGACCTTTTCCTCCTTACTTTTGCCCTTTTGGGTCACCACCTCTTCTACTTGAGATGAAATGTAGTTCCTATTCACACCCAGTTTCCCCTCCAATTCTAACCTAACCTTACTGACTTCTCTTTCCAAGTTAGACTGAAGTATTTTAACACAATTTTTTTATGTGAACAAATTTTAACTCGATACCTTCTACCTTATTTTCTGTGCTTTTGATTGTGTCTATAAATTTCTTTTCTAACCCTTCTATTTTTCATTTACTTTTTCAACTCCTCCAATTAAATTAAAATGAATTTTTCTTAAATTATGTTTCAACTCGTTTTGATTTTGTTTTACTGTGATCAAATTCTTATCTAGATCATTAACCTTGACATTACTTGCCTCATGCAATCTTTCCAGGTCTTCTAGTTTACACTCTACTTTTATTTCTAATTCTTTGATATTATTTTTAATTTCTTTATTATGGTTTTCTCTTTGAGTTCCCAATTTTTTATTATCTTCCATCTGACTCATCATTGTCATGATAAGTTGTTCAATTTTTTTGTTCCCTTCCTCTATTAAGTTCTTTTCTACTTGAGCTGGATCAGAATCTCTTTTACTATCCTCAATGTCTACAGTAGTCTTTTTTAATATAGAAATTTCATCACCCCCATCCTTTAATTTGGAATTTCCACCTAAGCTATTTACATCTAATATCTGATTTTCACTATTATTTCCTGACTCCCCTTCTTCTACCTTTTCCGATTTGGACCTGCACCCCTATCTGTAAGTTTATACTGTTTGAATTTCCCACCTTTAGTTTGTTTAATCTATTCTCATACGTTTCATTTTCCCAATAATCATCACTCTCCTCTAATCCTTCTAGATTATACGGTTTGTTCATGACTTTTTCGTCTTCCGAACAAATTGGAATCTGACCTCCCCCACTACACACTTCCCCAATTAAATCCTCTTCTGATTCAAACATCCTCAACTAAAAGAGTAGTTGAATTTCTGTAGTATTTTAATGTCTAGGCCTAAACAACGTTTAAGTCGGTTAAGTTCTACGTGTTTCATAAAATGTTTAAAAAAATTACATTACTAACAATAAAATTAATTAATTAATTAAAATAATTAGATGTAACAAACAAAAACATTTGTATCTACGGCTCTTCTGTTTATCTGTCCCTCGGTGATGGTCCAGCATCCGTTGATGAGTTACTTCGCTGCTATCCACAATGAGATTAATTAATTAAAATACTAAAATGTGACATAAACATATTATATATCCACTCCTATTCTGTTTATATATCCCTCGGTGACCGTTGATCAGTTGCTACATTGATATTAACGATGAAATTAATTGATTACTTAATTAAAATAATAAAATGTTACAAACACATAATATCATGTATCTACTGCTATTCTGTTGATCTGTCTCTCGGCGATGGTCCAGCATCCGTTGATCAGTTGCTTCACTGCTACTATCGATAACATTAATTGATTAAATAATTAATTAATAACATGTAGAAAAACATATTATTTACGGCCCTTCAGTCGGTCTGTCCCTCGGTGATGGTCCAACATCCGTTGATGGTAGTAAAAGTTAAGACTTAGATTTTATATTAAAAATTAAATATTAATGAGATGTATGGGTTTAAATTAGTTGACAATTAAAGATATTGTGATAATTGAATTATGTTAAACTTTATGAAAGGTTAAGCTACTTGCTATACATATTAATTACACCATGTACTATAATATGAGTCAAATGGGGTAAGCTAATAACATAATATAACATACAAATTATTGATTGACAATTTTTATAAGTTATACTATAATCAATTATAATAAAAACAATTAGTTTATTAAAATAGTTAAAATATAGTATAGAAGTGTGAGTCAATTGAAAATGAACAAATTGAAAGATACTATGCACTAGGATTGACCAATTGTTTTGAATGAAGGTAATAAACTGTTTAAAAAGAATTAAAATATAGAACAAATTTAAAACAAAAGTTAAGATTAGTTACATAAATATGATGCGTGGTTTGAATTGAATCCTATTATTGTTCAAGTGATTTTCAGAAATCAAACTCAGTTTTATCGGTTATCTAAGTCTTATCTAGAAAAATTGTCCCTTTACTCCTTTTTCAGTGTTCCCGTATTACTGTTAGTTACTGGAACTCTATTTGTCTGACATGTTTCGATGCTAGTACCAACGCACCATAATCATGGAGTTCGCATAGGTGATGACACACAATGTGTTGTAACGAACTTAAGATGTTAACTGATGGGTTACTTCGATTCTCTTTTGCTATTGCTACATTATTTATGAAGTACCTACAGGAACGCCTGTATATGTAATAACTGCCCCACCCTTGATTTAGTCCGTGAGCATCTCTTAATTTCCCGAGTTTTCCGTGAGTGTTTTTATCGAGCCGTCGGTGATCACCTTTTACTTTCCCGAGATTTCCGTGAGTGTTTTTAATTGGCCCTCTCGATTGGGAAAGCCATTTGTCGCACCACGATGCTTTAAACAACAATCTGAAATTGGTAATTTAAACATTTTGTATTTCAAGCCCATTTTATAAATATTATTTTCATAGTATGTTATCTAGAGATGATCAAACCCATGTTTAATTTAATAATCTAAAAAGTCTTTATTTAAAATTTGTTTTCACTTCATCTCGAATATTTATTCACACATTAATATAATATAGAAATTGCCATAGTGGCACACGCGTTTCTTCACACGTCTTAGTCAGAATCCACCGTCAACAACTCTGTACAAGAAGAGAAGAAACAACACCAATTATCTGGCTTTAATTTAAGTTTGTCACCGAGAGCTGCTGAGCTATTGCGTGCAACATTATAAACTATTTTTAGAAAGAAAAAAAAGTTTACTAGTGAAATATGTTGCTCACTCTGTCGCACCTACACTGCGAAGTTTGTCCTTGAATTATTGCGAGGGCTGGAAACAAGCAAACTGAATGTCCATGACCAGTCGCTAGCTGCACGTGTGCGGAAGTAAAATCAACGACAGTACAGTAACTGCCTGGAAAAATCTACACAACCTAAATGTAAATAATCCAGAAACAAGGCAATATAACAGGATCATTACATGGTGCTGATAGGGAAACTTTGATGCGACTCTATAGGGCCTTGGTGAGATCAAAACTTGATTATGTCAGCTTTGTTTACGGATCAGCTAGACCCTCGGCGTTAATGACAAGGCTCCGCGTCGGACACACATCATTAAACCATGGATTTTTATTGAGAGGGGATCCACCTCCAGTGTGTGAGTTTTGCGATGCTCCCCTTAGTGTGTACCACATTTTTGTGGAGTTAGAATACCTGGCTCTTGATTTTAAAGGTGACCTACATTTTTTACTACGTGATAACGCGGATGGAGTTATTTGTTTACTCCGTTTTATATGCCAGGCGGATCTATTTTAAGGCCATTTGAGTCACTTTTATAAAGTGGCTCATTGGGATTTTTTCTCATATTGAAATTATTTTTAACATTTTTAGTGTACTTTAATATGTGGTTTTGTCTTTTTAACTCTTCTTTTAATATGCTTTAACATGTTTGTTTTGTCATTTTAACAAACTTATTATATTTTTAATTTAGTGCATACTCATGTGGTTTTTTATTAGCAGGTGTAGCACTTAAAAACAATCGAATAGCCCATTTGACCTCTTCAATGGAGTCTTTCAATTTTATTTTCGCATCCACCCGTCCATTGCAAAGGGTGTACTATCCATCATTTTCTTCCCCCATGGAGATTTTACTGTATCTTTAAATGTCAAGGCCCTAATGACCTCATTGTGTCAATGGGCCTACAAACAATAATAATAATTGAAAAATGACATGCAAGAACTAACATCAATTTACACTGGGTGTGTTGAAATTCATTACATTATTATTTATATTTTAACATTATATTCAAATTTTTAACTTAATTACATAAACAGCTATACATTTATTTAAATTATGTTTATTTGAAACAAAATTAAATTTAAAATAATTATTCAAATGTTCTAATTTCTTTATCAGCTAACAAACTTAATGAGAGGGGATGACTTACTTTTATTCCACAAGGCAAAGTCATCATTTGCGTTAGTCATAATCACAATCGATTATTTTCGTTAATAGACTAGCTGAACGTTCGATTGTTAGAACCTAGAATAATTTTGCTTAGGAAATAATAATGAATATTTCTCCCCAAAGTAATCTTAGGCTGCATTGTGAGACCAGGCATGTTGTGCATGCCTAGTATAAAGTATAATCTGTACGGGTAGTAAAACGTGGTGACAAAAAATAAGCATTAATATAATATCCATGAGTAAAACCATAAATTAGTTGTTGAGAAAATGTATAGCTTAAGAAAACCCCTCAGTTTCTTATCACTGGGGGCATCACATCCTAATTAAATGCCTATTGTGATTCACTTTGAATTCTAGTAACAAAAAATATATCTAGGCATAGTATTCATCTCTTAAATTTTATACTTTCATACAATACTGTTCTGAATAAAATTAATAAATAATTATGGTCTACCTTGAATAAAATTAAAAATTAAAAAAATTAGTTTCAATCGGTTTAAAAAAAAGTGAGAAATGTGACCCGCTGGCATCCCTGTATACGCTACGGTAATAATTATTGTTTTCCAATGTGTACTGTCTACTGAATCGAATTTGTCATATCACTCTTTCCAGGATCAAACTAAAATATGCCAAGTCACACGCCCAGACTTAGATAAGAAATGAAAAGAAGCTCATAAAAAACACTTTTATACCCTCATGTTGTCCAAGTAAAAGTTTTCCCCTTAAAAACTCTGGCGACTACGAGGGGGGGATTCACATTGAGAAGAGCTCCTTGATGTGTAAATCTATCGCCTGGTGTTTAGAAAGTTTAGGAATAGTTTCCTCCCCTATAAGAAGATTGATAAGTATGGATTTATAAGATAGGCGACTGTCACTGTTTAGGATTCATTCGAATGCAACATATTATTTTTAATTTCCAATCTATACAAAGTAAAGACAAATTATTGTGATCGTACAAAAAATTCTCGAGTTTTATTGGGAAAGTATGTTTTAAGAGAATTGATTTTAAAATAGTTGTTTTTATACTAAATTTATTTAAATTCTTCCCACTCCTCTTGAACCTGAAACTTTTAATTCATATTAAATACCACAAATGTTTATTTCTATACGTTAAGAAGCTTTACACCTTCTCCCCCCATTTACCCACCCCCTCCCAATTTTACTGACCCTTGTTTTAAAATAAAAATATTTCAAACTCTTTTATTTATTTGTTTAGTTTTATGTTAACACCACCCGCCTTTCTTCCCCCAACCCTTTATTTTCCCAAGTTCCATTTTAAAATTTAAAATTATCAGACTTCTATGGTTATTTAGAGTAGTACATTTAGTTTTCTGCTGAGTTTTGATCTATACCAAACTGGGAATTAGTTGTTGTAATTAGTTTTGAAAATGTTTAATCCACCCCCTCCCATTTCGCTGTCTATAACTTTAGTCCCTCTACCAGCATACCAAACATCCGTGTTTTAACTCCCCTAAAGTGATCTCTATATTTAAAGCCCCATACCCCAATATCATACTGGTAGGGTTTTATTCTACTGGCTTTGGAAATTTTTGTGGGTGACTTTTCCTACCACCATTTTATTTTTATTTTATTTTTTTCAGAATGTTTAGGGTACCGTAAACGCGGGCTACTTGAACCCAGATTTTGAAAATTTTAACATTATTTTTAAAAATGGGAACAACATATTTTTTTCTTTGACATACTCACCTTATATTATTAAACTATAGTTTATTATGGATACTTTAACGTACATTACGCATTGTTTGTAACGTAGTAAATATTTTTATTTTATTTGGGCTCAAGTTAACCTTAAGGTTGGGTTACTTGAGCCAGACTGTAATTCCCATAGAAACTACCATTTGAAGGCAGTTTGGGTCCAAGTAGGTTGATGGTTATTAGAATAACATTATTTTTGAACATCCAGTGAACTTCCATACGTTTATTTTAAAGACAAATATTAACTTTGAACATTAATTTTGAACAACACATTTTAGACATTGTACAAACAAAAGTAGGTAGGCATATTACAATGTTTAGAGTCTAGTTAAAGAAAACAAACCTCTTTTTATTAGTTTTGGGGGACCTATTTTCATTACCACATCTTCAAATTTATACAACAAGACATCCAAGCTTTTAGCGTTTTAGCCTTCTGCTTCTATAGCGAGGATGACTCTTGAATATTTCTTCTCGTTCCATCTTACCAGAACAAAATTGCCTATTTCTAGGTCATCTTTCGTTACAGGCGCTGGTGTTGGTGGTGATTTGGCAAGAAGTCATAGACAAGTGTCCTATACGTTCCTCATCACTATTGTAGAGGCTGATGTCGCTGTCACCTCCTGATCTCAATCTGAATGCGTCATCTTCTTCTGATGTTGAGTCTTCCAATGTTTGTTTTCTTTTTCGTGTGGTGGTCCTGGTTGTTTTTGAAGACGCCTTCATTTTTGGACCTTTTCCCTGGCGTTTTCTGTGTTTCACGGGGGCACTGGTATTACTGGTAGGGCAGAAATCAGACACTTTGTCCAGGTGGCACTTGGAGTTTTTTTTCTTAGTAGTGCGAGGTGTAACAAACTCGCCCCTCTTCTCTTGAAGTCGTTGAAGAAATGCATCCCCAATCATTGACAAGTCTGCATTTGCTTTGGATTTGTCTTGATTTGGCAAACGGCTTATGATTTGATTTTCGTCTAAAGGCACTAATCCAGCTTTCTTGAAGCCTGCCTTTAAGTTTCTTTCCATGTTTGGACCAATTTCTTCTAAAACAGTTCGCAACAGCATGGGGAACTGATCCTTTGGAAGCACACAGATTCTTTTACCTGCATCCGATTGCTTCCATCGGTCAAGAACATCCTTCCACTTCATTTTGAGAGGTCTAAAATACGCCACATCCAGTGGTTGAGTGAGGTGGGACGAATTAGGTGGAAGACAAACAAAGTTCACATTGTTTTCTTCACAGAGCTGAATAACATTGATGCTGAGGTGCGAAGTAAGATTGCCTCCAATTACAACCTTCTTCCCTTGTTGTTTCTTAAGAATTGGAAGCAGATGTCTGGTAAACCAGTCCTCAAAAGTTACTAAGTCCATCCACCCATGCTTGGTGCGGTTATACCTAGCCCCAGGTGGGCCACCTTCCGTCCACGTTGTCCACAGATGTTCCGCTTTATATATCACATAAGGTGGAATGGACTGTCCTGCGGCATTTCCACAAAACACTACGCTAATACTCGATTTTGTTGTGTTCATAATCCACTCGGGGTATTTAGTACCCCTTCGGCCAATTATTTTTTTCTTACCCGGATCATCCCTCATATTGGTTTCATCATAATTGTAGACATTTTCAGGGGGGTGTGTCTTTGAGCAGTTTCCCCACATTTTGAATGTATTCAGTGATGACCTTTTCATCGAGAGCCGCTCTTGTTCGTTTTATGTTAGATGCAAATCGAACTGAAATCCTAGGTTGCCTATCTAGGAAGGACTTAACCCAATCTCTACCAGGCAGGTTATTCTTAAACAAAGCAACGGTACGTCCCTGTCGACCTAAGTAAGCTTTTATGACAAATCTAAAATCTAGTTCGTCACAAGGAAACCCAAAGTCACACAACTTGTTTAGGTGGCTAGCAAACGCAAGCTCCTCTTCATCTGTAAAAACTCTCGGGTGCCCCGGTTTACCTGGATGTTGATTTTTTAGTTTCCTCTTTATAGTGGCTCTGCTAATTTTATAAAAACTCTCCGCTTCTCGCTGGGTCATACTCCTACTCCTTACAGCTTCCAGGCATTCTTCCAACTTTTCGGGAATAAAGTCAGCATATTTCCGGCTTCCAGGTAGTCTTTTATATTTATAAGGCATTGCGTCAGATAATTCTTAATAAAAATAACACAAAATTAGGATTTTTAGAACGGAACCTTAAATCCTATTTGGACAAGCAAAAATAGGTAGGTGTGGACCTAGTAGGTACATTTGCACATGTTTAACCATCATCTGTAAATTTATTTTAATGTATATTTTTCAAACATAAAAATATAATAACCAAAAACTTAAACATTTAAATAGTGACATAATTGTTATAAGTATCTGGAGCCCAAACCTGTTTATACACTGAACCCGATTTTACAGATAATGTGTACCAGTTGGTTAACCACATATTGTACAATTAATGAGTTATTTAAGACTTGAACAGTCCTCAAATGGCTTTGACAATCAACTAAATATGAAATATATGCACTTACCTCCAGTTTTAGGCTATTCCTGATATCTATACAGACGAAAGTTTGCATAGTGAAATAAACAACAGATGGGTAGGTTGCATAACCAGTGCTGCCTCTAGTGGCGACTTCCCAAACATCCTATACTCACACTATGGTCTGCCTAGTGCTGCAGCCTGCCCGCGAAGCACTGAACTACGTCGTTATACTGATGTTGAGAGTACTTAGAGAAATAAACACCATTTTTCTTTTTTAAGGCTAAAGTTAGCCTCCAGGGCTCAAGTAGCCCGCGTTTACGGTAATTCTTAAACGTTCCTAACCAATTTAATTCTTCTACCACAGTGAGAAGTAGATTTTATATAAATTTGCTCCGTCGAAGTATAGTGTCCTGTCCTGACATCGACGTCAGGAAATAAAATGGCCTCTTAAATACGTAACGTATCCCGGTCAGCACGTTTAAATACCCGTCCGGATGAACCCCGCAAAGGAAGTGAGCAACAATGTCGGGGCTACTAAAAGTTGGGTTGTTAGCAGAGATTACACCGTTAAAGGTAGATAAGTGTGTCTGGTCCCGCTGTTAAGTAAAATCAGGTCACCCTAGACAAGAATATCCTTTACCATTTTCCCACGCGCGTCTGTAAAATTAGACCCCCCACAACAGGTTATAAGCGTTAAAATCCCCCCAAAATGAAAATGTTGAATTGCAAAAAATCTAGAGCTTACAGAGAAAATCTAACTTGATATTTGAATTGAACACACGCAAATTAGGTAAGAACAAGTGCTGGTATAAATGCACCCAAAATTTTGCTCCCCGGTAAATTAGCACAGTAAATAAGACCCGCGTCAGTCTCGCGATCAACTGTATTGCTGGCGACAGAGAGAACAGAGTTAATATCCCGGTTGAATATACTGAAGCTATTATTTTCTTAAATGGTTTCCCACTTTTCCTCCACGCAAATACTGTACACTTCCTCTAAGTTACCCTTTCTCATCTCTACTACATTAGCATTAAATATATATCTTATGTCAACAACCGGAAGGTTGGTTAAATGTGATAACTACTCATTCGGAGCTGGGCATTCAATCAGCCCATTGGCTGGTTAGGGCTGCCCGCACTATCTGGTAGAAATCTCATTCACTAGGGGCGTTCACAAAGGGTGGTGGTTCCCCCTTTATTTCCACACTGAATATATGGGCGTGCGCAAAGGGGTCTACTAATTTCACTGGGAAAATTGTTTTCATATATCTTCCAGGATTCTTTTACATGCCACAATCGACATGGGACCAACGGATTCATTTTCCCTCCGAAGAAAAGCTGTGCTAAGGATGTTTAATGCCCAGAAAAATCCGTTGACCTCAGCTGGGTTTGAGCCCAATAAATCTGGTCCTGAGGCGAGCACTTTACCCCAAGACCATCGAGGTTGATATATATATATATATAGCCTTAACTGGCAGTTTGGCAGTGAGAAGCATTGGGGGAAATAAACACAATAAGCCAACCCTAACAATCTTTTTATCAAAACATAGCGCAAGCAAACCTGTGCTCTTGTAGGCAAGTGTTGCGTGTCAAAGAGGCATTTAAATGCTATTGTGTGAGCAGTTATTATCTGTGAGAACAGGATGAGATAAGGTAAGATGGGTTGGGGTAGAAAACGAGGGGGTATAACAATGGGTCATTGCGGCGCGCAAAGTGGCGGAGAAGTGTCTCGCACTCTTTTGTCTAGTCACGCTTCTCCCGAAACCCGCCTATCTTTTGTCTGCGAAGATGTGTGACGTCTTCATAGCGGAATGTTTCCCGTTGGTGAAACGTTATGAATCAACAGAGGATACAGCTTTTCGTAGTTTCAGAAGAAAAACAAACCTCTGAACACCCATCGATATCAACAAACATACCTAGCACCTACAACACAATTTTCATAGGAAGAGTTTTTATCTGATAGCTTGAAAAATTACTGAATCTATTTTCACATATTGATATGTCAATTCATATCATCTGCAGGGTTCGCTTTTGATAGATATTATCAATACCTATAATATAACAGTAGAAATAGTAAAATTATCTCAATTTTGGTATTTTCTAAAAGGCCCTTCCTACTAAAATTGGTCTGTATCATAGCGGTAACAGGTCTTTATGCTTCTAGTCAAGAGCTCATCTTAAGGCCAATTATTATTATTACTATTATTATTTAGCACCGCGTCTTACTACCCGTTCGGGCTATACGCTTACTAGTTACGCTAATGGATTAGGAATTAGGAAGGTCGAATTTAGAGGAAGTGAACCCGCATTTGCGTGGAGGGAGAGTGTAAAACCATTTAGGTAAAACCACCCCCAGTTTACCCGACCGAGATTCGAACCTCGATCTCCCTGTCCTCGACAGTCGATCTCAACACGACTAGCGCGTTAGCCAACTACGCCACCGAGGCGGGTAGCTTAAGGCCAATTAACTGGTAAATCAGATACAAGATGACGCTCAAACGTAGCAAAGTACATTTTTCTGATTTATTCATTTCACGACGGTAATATTGCGATAAAATTAATAGTTGTTTTTCATTTCATTGTATAATTATAAAACGGTTTCATTAGTCTTCATTCCTCAATCTTCTCATGGAGATTCTTGAACACCGTAACACGATTCAACGTCTGATATTAGCTATATTAGCTACCTAAGCTAGGTGTCATCTGAGAGTTATGGGACGAGCTCTTAAAATAAAGTTACTACTCTCAAAATTTGATAAAAAGCAATGATCCATTAAACAATTTGTATCGAGTATCGATTTTGTACCTGTAGACCCTGACATCCCCTTTATTTGAGAAGGAGGCAGGTCCCAGTTAAACTAATAATTAGCTACAAGGCCAAACCTTTGATATGGTTGATATCTATCTGCCCAGGCCCTTTTTCAGCCATGGACGGTAATTTTACCGGGCCTTTTCAGGTAAAATTTATAATTCATTTAGTAAACACAGAATTAATCTAATTCACTCACACCTTAACCACTCTTACTGTGACGTTGTCACAGACATGAATCTAAAGAAGACGGTATGGACTCACCTAGCCTGGTCCCATTAGACTGGCCCGCTTCACGGCTCCGAAAACACGCGCACTCAGCTAAACATCATGTATCCAACTAACCGTCCGTGACTCGAGATACTGCTCCGAGCTGGACTCGGTCAGGTGAACATCGAGATGCGCAGACCCATATGCGCCAACGATTGTGTTCTGGTGAAATAAGACCTATCCACCGGCGCGTGAATTTGAATTATTACGAGGCTAAACGAGACTGTTCTCGAAGCATGTGCACGCCCCTTCCCCCTGTCCCAACTGTGTTTCCCGCCGTATGTGAACACGTGACAGACTTTGTGTTGTATATAACGGCTGGACTGTGTAGTGATGTCACTC
>CABFWB010002357.1:30286-55171 GCA_902151455.1 Timema bartmani
GTATGTCTCGCTCTCATTTTTCTACGAGTTGTATGTTATGAATAAAAAAAACTCTCTTGTAATCAACCTACCTTTTATTTATAGTGTTATGAACCTATCAAATCAAAGGGGGGGTTACATTACCACAGAATTATTTTTTTTACAAACAAAGCCTAACATTACATGCGCTTACAATTTGTTAGTTTGGTCAATATCATCGTATACAGGACTGAAGACTAGTACATTTATAAATATCAAGTATTAATAGAACTGACCGAGCCGTTCCTCCCATGTGCCTGAACCTCCTACCATCAAGTTATGGTTACTTTTCAAGCGGACCTATTTTCTCACATTGCATTAGCGTTCCTCCTAGCAATATTTCTGTGGTGTTCGGAAAAAGGGGTATTTCACTTTTGAGAAAATACAGAAACAAAGTTTGTGACAAAACTGTAAATCTCACTGTTATTATTTTTTCTAAACTAATCGGGCTATTTCATCCTTTCACTGAATGCGTTCTTGATTCTATATGATACATTTACGTATTTTTCATATTTTGATAATAATTGTTTTCTTTTTAGTAAAATTGTGAACAACTTATTCCCCTTTACCCGAACCTTCTTATGACTTATTCCTTTTTACTCAAATTATCAGTTATAAAAAATATACTAAATTGTTCTGGATACTCCTTATTAAATAAAGGCTTAAGCAAGGTAATTTGCTAAAAAGAGTTTGGACAAAGTACTTATATTCAGTTTAAGTTATTATTAGAAAAACCACTCCAGTTCACCCGACCGAGATTCGAACCTCGATCTCCCCGTCCTCGGCAGTCGGGCTTAATACGACTAGCGCGTTAGCCAACTACGCCACCGAGGCGGGTTTTAAGTTATTAATACTTCAATAGTATTTAGATATTTTGTTTTCAAAAACAAAGAAAGTTTGCATTCCTAATAGTATCTACATGTGTGTAAGCATGGCCGTCTTTAGTTGCAGGCCAGAGTGTTAAATGTGGCAACTCCGCTTGTCATGAGGTCTAGCAATCCGCTGGTTCTTATGGAGAATTGTGTGAATATTTACTGTTTTCTTCATTTAAAAACTAATGAGACACTTTAAACGATACCGACCATTAATCTAGACATGTTTTACGTATGTCATTTAACGAAAATACTTCATAGGTTGAAAAATACAACAAATAAACCACAATAATAATAATAATTTTAAAATAAATTTGCTAGGTAAGGATTATGTACTGTTCACAAACATGATTATAATATTATGATGAAAATTACAAAAGGCACTGGCTCGGAGCCTAGAAAGAGCATTCATTGTTGTACTACTCCAAAGGTCCCGAGTTCAATGCCCGTGTCCAGGTGTCCTCTTTATCAACTATTTCAATAAAATCGACATTGTTATTTAAGAATTGGTTTGAACACGTACCAGCCTTGGGATATAGAATTTTGTAACATTACTTTGTAAAGAGTTTAACTTTTTTCTTTTCTAAATAAAAATTTCCACTGCGAAATGTATAATTCCTATACTTGATGTAGTTGATAAGAAATATATTTCCAAGCGTTGACAAAACTAAAGAAAATAATTCATGCAAGGAATTACCGCAGAAAAAGCTGTTTATTTCTTTTAGCACTGTGTATTACCACCAGGTCGGGCTATACGCTTATGTACTAATTACACTAATGGTTTTAGGGATGATGAAGGTTATATTTTTGGGATGTGTACCCGCATTTGAGCGGAGGGGGAGTGGAAACCCATTTTATAAAAACCCTCATCAGTACACCCGATTGAGATTCTAACCTCGATCTACCTGTCATCAGAAGTCTAGTCTACTGCGAGAGTAGCACCTTAGACCACGTGGCCACCGAAGTGGGTGCACGGGAAAAGTTGATTCTATTGTTTGTGCTGAAGAAACTTATTTTTGAACATTTCTGTTATTAAAATCTTCATTATAGAATGTCCATAACTCCAATCTTCAAACGGTTGTTGAGAGACTAGTTAGTCCCCCTCTAGTAATATCATTGAAATAGTTAGCATCTGTGTCATGCCCAAAGAAAAAAATTCAATGGATTAACTGTATTCCAAACGCCTTATTCACAAATGTACAAAACTGAGGATTCTGAAATTATGTCAGCTGTTGAATATCACTAATCACATCCAAAAAATGTTCATCTATTGTATGTGTTGCTATATGACTCAAAATATTAGAAAAATGAACCACACAACATTTCAAATCAAGTAAATTACACGAGAAACAAACATCCCGCACAGCAAAACAAACTGAACTAAATCATCAATACTGCACGTGGCTGTGTTGTCGACCGGCCTCTACGCAGTGTTGCCAAACTTCAGTATTCCGGGCTGTAACTAAAGACGGCCGTGGTATAAGGCATTATACAATAAAATAATGTTTTATAACATTTAAGATGATAAGGATTCATAGGCACTTTCCTGAACTCTAAATCACTCATCTTCATCTATTCCTTTGATTGTGTCAGGATGGAAGTCTTGCTATTGAGGTTGTTGGAATATTCCTGTGAAAGGAATTAAGTGCATTTGGAATGAGCGGCAGTAGGTCCAACAAATCTTTCTTCTTTTGACAAGAGATTGTTACAAGAGCCTGATATGTCCAACGCCGAGAAAACGGAAAGCATATGTTGTAGGTCTTGCTTTCCAACGTAGGGTTAGAGGTGTGCCAAAGGGGGCAGTAACTGCTCCTGCCATCTGAATCACATCTGCTAATGTCCATTTATCCGGGGTCTTAGTCGGAAAGGAATTTCCAGTTAGAAAGTAGTTTGACAATTCTTCCTCAGATATGTCAAGAACGCATGCGACGAATCTTCCGGCGAGACTGGAATAGGCGGAACCACTAGTGATACGAATAACGGTGGAACTCATCTTCGCCTGCTGGTAATCGATACAAGGTACCATCACTTCGATGTTGTTGACCTTGACGACTTCACGCTCAATGAGAGGACTCGACCATAATACATCCTCAGCTCCAATGAAGATGGATTGAACAGCGCTAGTAATGTAGCTCTTAGTGGCAGTGAAGTGTTCGTTGGCCTCAGTCTCAATAGTGATTGTAGATGTAGAAATAGCATAAAGAAAAATCTTGAGAGCAATGAGACCAAACAACCTCAAACTGTCAAGTCAGATATTCTGGCGGCTGCAGTATACTTAGCGGTGGTCTGGGTGAACTGCTTCGCACAGATGCAAAGTTCACGGTTGGCAGGTGCGCGAACGTTTACGACGGAATTGTTGCGTATTGCATTTGCTGGGAGTCTCGAAGTCGTCTTAGGACGACGTTTGGCACTTTTATTAGTACGAGAGCGCTTAGAAGCACGACGGTTACGATTAACCATGGTGTTTCACTAGGGTGAGCCTTCTCTGAAAGTAAACCAGCGATATAGGTTAAGCATAGGCTTAAATCGCGGTTACTACAGAGAGGTTCAGGTGGCATACAGGAACTAGTCCTGGGAATGTTTGTTTTTGCGGGATGGACATCCAGTACCCTGTCGGACAGTCAGCTTCTTGAAATCTGCTGACGTGTCAAGTGTTTCTTTAAACAATATCACGCTAATATCCTTGTAAATTTTAAAGAAAATTTATTCTTACCCGTAATACGCACAAGCTGCATCCATTCATTCAATAAGGTATTTTTCTATATATGTTGATCACATTTATTTTTTCTCTCAATTTGGGCATGTTTGGAATCACACTACATGTTAGATGTGGTCTGGTAGCAAAAATTTGTGGCTCAATTATTTAAGGTATGGATGGATTTTTTTATAACAGATACATATGCCAGCATATAAGAGTTTTTGTTCTGGCCCCTGCATGTGTCATAATATACTATTATATGTTTTACATCGGAAGGTAGAATATAGAAATTTTTTGAAATCCAAGATGCAATTTGATTTACCTTTATGCGACCATAAACTTCTCTCCCCATAAAGCATGGGGCCTGCCCTTATCTACATTTATGTACGGTCAGATTAAATGTGCATAGTTGTCACTTTTAAACTGTTCAGCGTTGGCATAGAAACTTATCCCCCTCTACTCAAACTTATATTATCTTTTTATTATCAATATCCTTTTTCACATTTCTCTATATTTTTTTCTAGTCTAGATGGACTTATATACCTTTAACCCAACAAAGAGCATGCCTTTCTGAATACAATGGCATACTTAACTCATTTTTTTCATTTTTTAGACATATGTCCCTTTACCCGAACACAACAGATTTATGCTAGTCTGGTTTATATTTCTGTGGCGATGAGTGAGGTCATATTTTATCACACATTAAACTAATTTTTTTTAATAGAATGGTCATCCACATTTTAATATGCCAACGTTTATAAGTGCTACTAAACACCTTATGATAAACTTTTACACCCGCACATAGCCAAAATAGTTAATTCCTTAAATTTGATCAGAATAACCCTATAATGGGAAGTAAAGTAAAATTAAAAAAACATATAGAAGGTTTCCTTGTCAAGTCATATAGTTCTAGGCGTGCCCACTTTTAATGAAATCCATCTATTTAAATACAAAGTTACAAGACACACACACATAATTTGAACAAATTCGTAAGATAATTTTAATTACATTAGCAAAAGCCTTAAAATGTTAATTAAAAACTAGATTTTCATTAAATCAAAGTATACAGTGCTATAATCTTACTCGGTGATAAGGTGTGTTACAGTACACAACAGTAATAACCTCTTATTTGAAAAATAAATATCTTGGCTATTTTTCGGGGGAAAAAAAAAATCAATCAATAAACGTAAGCACCATATTTGTTTAAATTTCTTAGAAATATCTTGTTCTCTCTTGGTTAAGTATTAAAAAGTTATAAGATACAATTCATAAGCTTTAACTCCTACGTGTGTGTGTGTGTGTGTGTGGACTGAGAAATCTAGAAAGTATGACAAGTAAAGGGAAAAGTTGTGTCATAACCTCCCCCAAAAGCCGATCTTCCCTCCCTCTGCTCTTAACAAACTGTCATACCACTACCTTGTTACTTTTGCTCGCCCGTCCCCCGTCCTTTCTCCCACCGACCCTCTTAACCGTCTTATATCAAAGTAAACTTTTTCATTTCAAGCCTCTCCTATTCCCATACTTCCACAAGGACTCCTTATTTTAAATCCTTGTTAATAGGAAGTTTATTATGTTCAAAGTGGGGGTAAGGGCTTTTGATATTTCTTATTAAGATCCTTTCAAATTAAAATCGAACAAAGACCTCTTGTGTTCTAAATACTATTTTTTTTCTTTATAAGTTTCATCGATGAACTGAATCATGCCAAACAAGCAGTGGAAAGCAAGACAAAATGTACAAAGCTACTTTGTTGTTTAATTGAATTTTTACACAAAATATGTTTATATTGCATACAACTTGTGTTTATGAATCTTTGTAACATTAACAATACACATTGTTCCAAATAACTCTGGTAAGAAAGGTGTGTATGTATCTAATGGTATTAAACTATATGAATATATGGTACGGCTTAACTGTACATACTTTCTTATATACTTTTAAATAATTCGTTAAATGATTTTAAAAATCAGTTTTCAGTAAAGCATCAAAAAGATTTTTTTTTCCCTGTAAAGTTTCCAAAAATGACTTAATTTCTTTATACACGGTCTTATTAAATTATTTTTATTGGCAAAATCTTTTTTGATTTAAAAAATATATTCGGAACTGGAAAAGTGTTTCAAACTGCATTCCGTAGATCGTTAAGGTCCCTTAGAGGTGCTTCAAGGATTCCAAAAATACTTGATTTGACTACTATTTAATAATTTCTTGCGAGCCCTAAGAGAAAGGAATTATTATGTTCGTAAACAACTATTCAAATTAGAGATTTTTATGGGTTTTGGTATTCCATAACCCTCTGAACCCGAAAGAACAGTTTTTGCATTGTTGACTATCTGTATCTTGGCTTAGAGCCGAAATCATTTGCCGATTGGACTAAAATATATTTTGTAGTAAAATATCGCTCTTGATTTAAAAAAACGTATTTACGGTTTTAAAGATAATTAAAAATAAATTGGCTCAGCTGCACGAGAACTCTTATCTCAATACTACTGGGTATTTATACATTGTTATGAAACCCCTTCTCTTTGCTTGTCTGGTTGACGTAGTAATTTTACATGATACAATAATAAGAATCTAGTTGATAATGCTTGAGGTAAAACACATAAGAAATGCACTTATACCTAAATTTTATATCATATTGTAATGGAACAAGTTTAAAGGTTATCGTGAAAAAAATAAAAACTATTTTATGTTATGTGTTTGGTTATTTATGTACTCTGAATCTTAACCTTATCAAAACCTGCCTGTGGAGCTCCGTTCTTTTACATATCTAGGTTAACATAATTTACTTAAAACTTGAAACAAATTAAAATTTTTGTGTTCGTAAACTTTATATTAATATATATAAAATTTGTTTTATTAACAAAGTAATAATTTCTATATCACAATTTTAATTAAAATTAAATCATTAGACACAAAAAAAAACCTCTGAAACATTTCAAGAATTTATATATATCAAACTGCATTCCGTAGATCGTTAAGGTCCCTTAGAGGTGCTTCAAGGATTCCAAAAATACTTGATTTGACTACTATTTCCACCTTTAATGGTGTATCCTCTGCCATCGACCTAACTTTGTGTAGCCCTGTGATTGCTGCCCACTTCCTTTAGGAGGTTCACTCGGACCTATGTGGCAGCGATCATTTTCCCATTCTGCTTTCACCACTTCAAGATCCTCCCATTAGAGCACGTGTACAACAATGAGTGCTTAAACGTGCTGACTGGGATACATTTCGTGAGCACGCCGTGTTTGATGAATCACATTCTCCTGACGTCAATGTCAATGTCAATGGGCATTTTACTTCGACGGTCATCGCAGCGGCGAGGGCTTCCATCCGTAAATCCTTGCGAAATCCGCGCCACCGTCCTGTTCCCTGGTAGAAAGAGGATTGTCGGTTAGCTATCTCCGACTGTCGAAGGGCCTTACGTCTCTTTCACCGACGTCCTACTACGGGGAATCTGGAGTCATTCCGGATTCTACGTGCTCGAGCTCGCCGTGTTATTCGAGAAAGCAGACAAGAGTCTTGGAGACAGTTTATTTCTACCCTTATAATTTCCACTCCCACAACTCGGGTTTGGGAAAACATTCGCAAATTACGTAGTAGCAAAAATTACATTAATAATATATCTGCCCTTATGTCCAACGGTTCGCTTGTCTCATCCCTTGTGGAGGTCGTCAATGCTTTGGGCTCGATGTTCGCCGCAATCTCTGGCACTACGAGGTATTCTAACGAGCTAGAAGCGCATAATCGAACCATCGAGCGCCATACTATCGATTTTGGTCAAAGTCGGGGGGAAGGGTATAACTACCAACCATTACAATGGATGAATTGACCTCAGCCCTGTCCCAGGCGGGCAGCACGGCTTCTGGTCCTGACGACATTCACCATAAGACGCTGCCCCCTGCCGGACAGGCATTTTTTCTGGACCTCTACAATAGTGTTTGGGAATCTCATCAGTTCCCATCTCTATGGAGACAAGCAACTGTTATACCAATTCAAAAAAGTGGCAAGAATAAATTGGAGTCAACTAGTTATAGACCAATAGCCTTAACTAGTTGTGTATGCAAAATATTGAAAAAAAATCATAAATAAACGATTAATATGGTATTTAGAATCCCGCAATCTGCTATCCAATATCGTTTTCGCCGTAACCGATCCACGGTGGATCACCTTGTCCGTCTCGAAGACGGCTGTTCGTGACGCTTTTCTCCGTAAGCAGCATATTCTGGCTGTTTTCTTTGATCTGGAGAAAGCGTAAGACACCACCTGGTGGTACGGCATTTTGAACACACTTTTTACTTGGGGTTTTCGAGGGAACCTCCCTGTTTTTATATCTAATTTCAATGTCAGATAGACACTTCCGGGTAAGGTTAAATAATACCTTATCCGATGATTTTATTCAAGAATACGGGGTGCCTCAGGGTAGTACTTAGAGCTATACGTTGTTCGCTATCGCGATGAATAGCATTGTGGGCAGTGTGCGCTTACCTGTATGTTCATGCCTTTTTGTGGATGACTACGCAATTTATTGCATTTCGTCAAGTCTCCACAGTGCTGAACGGCAGATTCAACTCTCTGTCAACAGTCTGTGGTCGTGGTCATCGCGTAATGGCTTTCGCTTCTTTTCAGCCAGGACGACGGTCGTCCACTTCCACGGATTGCGTGGAATACAGCCAGTCCCAAACATTTTAATGAATAACGTTGTTTTACCTCTCTCAGAATCTGTAAGGTTCTTGGAACTTTTATTTGATTCTAAACTATCTTGGATCCCCCACATCAAAGACCTGAAAGCGAGATGTGTGAAAGCATTGAATCTTCTTAAAGTAGTTAGTGGTGCTCATGGGGTGCAGCTAGAGAAACCTTAATGCGCCTCTATAGGGCCTTGGTAAGATCAAAACTTGATAACGGCAGTCTTGTTTATGGCTCAGCTAGACCTTCGTCATTAAAGTTGTTAGGAAATGTTCACCATGCTGGCATTCGACTGGCTACTGGTGCTTTTCGTGCCAGTCCATTCGTCACCATCTGTGCTGAAGCCGGTGAGCCCCTTATCTCTTACCTGCGGTCCTATCTTCTGGAATCTTACGTGTCGAAACTACATTGCATGCCAAAGCATGTTGCTTACCGTCCTGTTTTCCACCCCCTCAATTAAGTCTTGTACGAAACCAAATGGCGTGGTGCAGTGCCGGTTGGGATCCGGATGCTATCGGTTTTCGACACGTGTGGGATAGCCTTGCCAAAGGCTATCCCCATCAAGGTAAAGTTTCTCCCTGGAAGATACGCCTTCCGAAATGCCATTTTGATCTTGCCAAGTTCCCTAAAGTGACCACACCACATGTTATATATGAAAGGATCTTTAACGAGCTCCTCTCCACTCTCTTTCAGGGCTTTCAGCGCATCTACTTGGATGGTTCAAAGTGTGGGATCTCTTTGGGATGCGCCTTTGTTGTGGAGGGAAATAATTTTAAATTTGGCTTACCTAGTGAATCCAGTGTTTTTACAGCAGAATTATACGCCATTTTTAAATCTCTGTGTTTGGTTTATCATAAGTGTCACCGTTCAGTTCTCATCTTCACGGATTCCATGAGTGCTTTGTTGGCATTGTCCACTCTCTACTCTTGGAATTCCCTCCTGCAGATGATACATGAGCAAATTTTAAAAATTGATTCATTAAGCACCCGGCTCGCCTTTTGCTGGATTGCTGGTCACGCTGGTCTTTCAGGAAATGAACTGGCGGATTGGGCGGACAAGGAGGCGGGTTTGGCTGTAATTTTTTAAACCTGAAGGGTTTTGTTTGGGGTGGGGTCTTACGCACCTGGCACGAGCAGTGGGCTTCAACCCCTGCCCAGAACAAGCTGCGTGCTCTAAGGGACGGTGTGTCGCGATGGCCCTCTTCTATACGAAAGTCTAGAAGAGAGGAGGTCATCGTGACAAGGCTCCGCGTCGGACACACATCGTTGACCCATGGTTTTTTATTAAGAGGGGTTCCACCTCCAGTTTGTGAGTTTTGCGATGCTCACCTTAGTGTGTACCACATTTTGGTGGAGTGTCGTAAATATTCCCCTATCCGCCTGGCTCTTGATTTTAAAGGTGACCTAAGGATTTTACTACGCGATAGCGCGGATGGAGTTATTTGTTTACGCCAGGCGGATCTTTTTAATGCCATCTGATTCACTTTTATAAAGTGGCTTATTTGGATTTTTTCTCATATTGAGATTATTTTTAACATTTTTAGTACTATACTTTAATATGTTGTTTTTTCTTTTTATCATTTTATATTTTAATATGTTTGTTTTGCCTTTTTTTTTTGAGTGATACACCTGTGTTTTTTTTAGCAGGTGTTTCACTCACTTTGTATTATGAACTCATTTGAGCACACCTATGGATTGTCTCAAATGGGTGTTCTCTCATATTGAGACGTATTATTTTTTTATTTGTATTTGTATATTATGCCTTTAAATACAATAATAATAATATTAATCGTAAGAGTTTAAACGGCTGGAGCAATTCTTGATCAGCTTGTAGTCTACTATTGTAGGACATAATATAAATGGTTTAGTAAGGAGATATTCTTCCATAAGACTCAGAAACCTGAGAAGATGCCTTCCACACAGGATTCTTACCTTCAACATTGTAAGCGTGCAGTTTTCCAAGCAAGCATCTGGGCCATGTCACAAAAGTCGGAGATGAAGCCACGAAACCCGTCTATGGCCGGAATGTTAAGGAGAACAGACTTCTTCCAGTTTGGATGACAATATAAAAAGTTATTTCTGCAAGTCAGCAGCTTATTAAGTGCAAGTGTAAAAAGACGGGCTCAAAACAGTGCAGTTGTCAGAAACAAAACAGTGAAAGCACTCATCTTTGCAAGTGCACATGTCAAAATAATAAAACTTATGTTTAAATATTAATAAAAGATTGATATACAAAAACCTGTGACAATTTTTTATTAGTTTCGATTACCAAAACAGATTTATTTGTTGTTGATGTTTATAAAGAATTTATAGTTGTACTCGAGTTTTATTTTATTTCCTTTCACACTTTTATTAAGTTTTAATTAAATTTGGAGACTATTTCAGCAGTACTAATCATGTATACTACGGAATACAATTGTTAATATAAAAGACAGGCAGCCCGTACAGTATTGTTATCACCTTCGCACAAAATGATGTGCATAGTAAAATTATATTTTATTTACTATTATCACGGCTGCTTTAGCTATTGCCTTATAGCCTCTGAATATCAACAGCTAAATAATGTATTTTGAATGAATAAAAAGTTTTTCTTTAAGGAATTTTACTAAACTTGAAGGGCTACCTATATTAGGCACCTTAAAATAATATATATTATAAATAAGGACAACTTGAAGCACACCGTGTTGAAACATAAAACTTGGTTTTATAGGCATGTAAACAGTGACACTTTTAATTTTATTTGCAAGCTACCAGATATTCTTCGAATAAACTTATGAGTCAGATGCCATAAAGAAAATGTAATTCCATCAACTTTGAAAATTTCAAGATGGCGGTAGTTTCCAAAAACTGGCAAATGTACATTTTTCGAAAAAAGTCAGAGATAAAAAAGTCTTAAAATATTTTTAAAATAAAAAAAAACTTTTTGATATTCATGCTTATGACAAACATGTGATTTTGGTGGAAGGAACCATTTTGACCCGTCCCCACATAGGGTGACCATACTTCCCAATTAATCGGGATTGTCCCGTTTTGGGGACACAGAAATTCGTCCAGATTTTTATTTTTATCTTTAGAAAATTACATTTTGGTCCCAGTTTTTAATAGCAACATGTAAATACTAATTTTTTCTTAAAATCTAACCCTCCAATGCTGAATAGAAGTCGAACATTGAATCATTTTAAATCTCGAAATTATATGTTGCACACCCGTCCACCTATTGACAAAAGCAAGAAATGGTCCTTGAAAAGGCGCCGGACATTTAGTTCAACATTTGTTGCTCTCATATATTTACTAAAATACTAGAATAAATGTATTGCCTATTTTTTGTGTGTGATGGAAGGAGTGGGGAGTTTGCATGTCAGGTGTCCCACTTTTGGCTTAAGCAATTATGGCCACCTTACCCTCCCCCCCCCTCCCCCTTATGTTTACGCCAGTTTTTCATTCTATCTAAAATTACTTCTCATAGTCCAAACAACGATTTAAATTATACGGGAAAACTTTAACATGAATTATAATTCACAATTTTTTTAATATGGTGAGTCAGCCTTACTATTAGCCGAGTTTATCTTTCGAGTTCTAAGCCAAATTTTCAACACCAGTTGCCCCGCCAGATATAGTTTTCGTCTCCTAGAAAATAGATGCACTGGGAAAGGACGTTATTGAACCGGCATCTTGATGAAGCCGGCAAGGCGTTAATGATAATATACAGAGAGCTGGCTGCATTGTGTTCAGCTCAGCTCATAATGTCGACTATAAGCGTTATTAATGACCGCGACCAAGGTTTTACAAGTCACCTTTACTGAGGCTCGTTAAGCTTGGAGGAAATATTGACCTACATAGATTGCGAGTTGCTATACACACACATACACCACCTTAAAACAAACAAAAAAATTATCAAAAAGATATCTGAAATCTAGTCCAAATCTAAACGTTCAATTAGTAGAATACATACCTCACCTGTGTTACTCTACAGGGTGGATATGAACTCTACCGACAAACGTTCAGAGGTTGTTTAGGGATGTTTTCTGAGTTTTTTGATAAAATGAACCCATGGTCTCTGATGGCTTATTACTGAGTAAGTTGCTGTAATGTCTCTTGGACCGTGATATTACAAAGAAAGTACTCGATGGCTCATTACCTTATGACTACTGTAATATCATTTAGTACAGGAACAGATAACCACAAATAACATGGGTAATGCAACAACCCTCAGGATAAAACGCTTACACGTTTGTTACATTACTGTTCACTACCTGTTCTGTTACTATACGTGCTGTGCAGACGTGTTTATTTACAGCAGCTATTCAAAATGTTGACCGCCATGAACATGACACACTGTACAGTGACGCGTCATTGACTGTCGCACACGCTCTAGCATCCCGGGAGATCGGCGTACATCTTCAGCAGCTGCGACAATCCTAGCAACCAGGTCCATGAGGGTGTCGACCGGAGTCTCGTAAACGTAAACTAGGCTCTTCGCATGACCCCAGAAGAATAAGTCCATTGGCGTCATATCAAGGGACGGAGCTGGCCATGGAACAGGACCACCACGACCAATCCATCGTTGCCCAAACTGTAGGCCTACATCAAGGTGGTACCGAACATCGCGCTTAAAGTGTACCGGAGCCCCGTCATGTTGAAACCACATACGCCTGCGAATTATCAGCGGCACATCTTCCAGCAACTGTGGGAGGACATGTTCAAGGAACTTTTGTATACAACTCCGTTCAGTCTGTCGGGAAGTACATAAGGCCCAATCACAAAATCGTTTACCATACCAGCCCATACATTCACAGCGAATGTCTGTTGATAGGCGCGATACTGCAGTGCATGTGGGTTTTCTTCAGCCCAGATATGGATATTCTGACTGTTGAACATGCCCTCTCTTGTAAACATTACCTCGTCGGTGTACAATACGAAAGCAGAAAAATGGGGGTTGTCTGCACATTGCTGTAAGAACCAATCTGCAAACACCACTCGATGTGGAAAGTCCGCAATGCGTGAACCTTCTGTCGATGATACGGGTGCAATAGCTGATCGTGTAAGATGTTCAAAACAGTTCCATGGCTCACGTTCACATCTCGTGCAATGCGGCGACTACTGGAGACAATCCTGCCACATTTAACACCTCCCGTTCAAGTTCGGGTGTTCTGACATAACTCGCACGGCCAGTATCATGCATACTAACACAGAATGACCCGGCTTCTCGTAGGCGCCTATGCACGGCTGCAAATGTGATGATTTTAAACATTGTATGTAATTAATTAGTTTCTTTCTATAATTTTATTTATTGAAGGAATTTTTCAGACGTACTTTTTACTCTCTTATATAAAGGTTTTAAATTATTTTTATTTTTATTCTACGCCACTGCCTTCATTATACTTAAATACCATTAAAATAATTTATGATGTGATACATAATAAATTTATATTTATTGCAATGCGAATATTTATAATTTGCTATCATAAATACTTTTCCGAAAATTAATATTTTGAAATATTTTATCGATAATTTAGAAACTATTATTATTATATTTATATAGCTTTTTACCAATTAAACAGCGATAGGTGGTTTTGCTAGTGTAAACTGCTAATAGTGTTCCCAATAGCGCTCACTAGTTTGAATCTCACGATCGGGGGGTGAGGGTAGGGGGAGACGGTGTAAGGGTCAAGTTGACCCCATACATATGTCTCCAAACATAAACATAACACCTTGGTAGGTGATAAAATCGGCTTAAGATTTGATAAAACGAAAAAAATTGAATGCAAATGATTAATGAATACATAATGTTTTCGTTATTTAATTAAATTTGTTAACGAAAATTAATTGATTTTCATGACTAAGCATTAATATTTAAAGTAAACATGGCATATAATGTTTTTTATTAGTTGTCTGATAAAAGCTAAGAATAAACAGTTGGGAAATTAATATCTAAAAACTCGCTTCGGTGGCCGCGGGGTCTAATACGCTACTCTCGTGTTGGACTAGACTCCCGAAGAATCGGAAGATCAGGGTTCGATCCCCGATGGGTGAACTAAAGGTTTTACACTCTCCTTTCACGCAAATGTGGGTGCACTTCCTCTAAATTAAACCTTCCTAATCCCTAATACATTAACGTAATTAGAACAAAGGCGTATAATCCGAACGGGTAGTAAGACGTGGTGCTTATATATATATCATATCTTTCACTTCCTATACTAAGAATTCGTTGTTTTCATCAGTTCACGATGACCATTCATCAAGAACAGTTCTGTTAGCCTCCCATTTTTCTTTGAAGACCTGAGTCAAATTTGTACTCTGTAAAACATACTGAAAATTTATTAATATCTTTCACTTAAACAGAATATGTTTTAAATAAGATAAAAACTACTTTCTGTAAACATTTTATAAAATTGGATGATTTAAAACTCATGTTATTACTGAAATAAGCTTGGACAAAAGAGCACAAAGTATCAAAGAAAATTAATATTATTTTCACTAAATATGCTTCAGTTAATGTATTTTCCACAGTAAATTCCGCCAAACTCAAATATAAAGCAATCAAGATTGCTGCAGTAACTGATGAAAAAAAAAACAGGATGGGTAATTTACTGATGGCTGTTTTTTCAAAAACTGGGAATGTTTGGCATAACATGGCACCAAAAGTTTTTAAATACTTAATAATAACATTTTTACTATTATAAACTCTCCCTAATGAATAAAACCTAACCTTTCAAGCGTCAACAACATATTTTTCATAAAATTTCGGGATGCTTAAATAATGTTACACTAAAATACTCTATTCCTAAACACGCTCACATATCACATTAGTGATATTTTTATGATTTCCTAGATTCCTATTCTATTAGGATATCTTAATCTTTCATTTCCTTCTCATAAAATATTTAAAAAAACAATAGTTAATAGAAATTTTTATTTATTCACACATGAAAGGTTAGATTAAACTCGATTGGAAAGGTTTTATTCATAAACATTATAAGATATATTGTATGGCAAAAATTATTTACAATATTAATTTTGCTATCATTAGAGATTCGCTTTTGTTGTTGTGTGTATAGATACTAATCAATATGATACAGAAAAAAAAAATCTCGCCCTCAATGCGCACCACCCTCATTTCATTTTACCTGAATCTGAGCTAAAAAAAATCCAACTGAGCTTAAATATATAATAGAGTTGCTTATATAGTTTAGATCGTGTTAAACTAACACTAAACTCAATTTCCCGTCCTCGTTTCCATTTTGCCACAGTTTTCAATAAGAAAAATAAATAAAAAAGGCCCACTGCATTTATGCCTTCAAACGTTAATAAAGCCCCATTGAAAGGATTAGCTGTAGAACATATGATAAATTCCAATAATAAAACATTGGCTAACAATGCTGCCAATTTCACCATTGCTGCCAAATGAAATTTCCCCACTGGTACATTCATGATCCCTTATGATCCGTTTCTATGTATGATTCGGCATACATTCACTCACTGGCCGTTGTCCTCTACCAGCGCCACGCCTCAGGGCACCCGGACTAAACATCAAGCTCATCTAATCCGGCTCGCCGAAGACAGGAGTGTCGGTATTTGACAACTTGATTCCTTCGAGGAATATAAGAGATCAAAGACTTTACTATAATGGAAATAAGGATGAAATATTAAATGTATGATGTTCTAAAATACATTTATGAGAGTGTACCAAGCTCATGATGAAAGTCAGTCGCACGATAAGTCTGAAGCCGCGTGGGTATGGATCGAGATTTCACGACTCAAAATCGGTAGAGAATAAATCTGGTTTCTCACAGGCTCAATTATATGACGTTGTATTTGCCTGAATTTCTTGACCAGTCGTAGTCTATGACTCTGGCCGTTACATATTTGTATTTTCTCAGCCAAGTGAAAGCTCTCACTCAGAATGTCAACTTCGACTAACCTAAGTTGGGATTCCACGGAGTCAAATGTACGACTCACGACATCATCAGTCGTGGGAAATTGTGGTCAATAAACCTTCGATCATGCACGACTTGAACCGACGGTGGTAGAATATTATCCACTATGGGCGAAAAACTAATGACGTCTTCAGTCTTGGACAGTTATTCTGGGCGTAGAACAAGTCCAGGTGGGTTCGTTATGACAAAACTGTAACCTAAGTTCCTGATTGGGCGCGGTGAATGCCCGTTTCGACAGCGCTCCGATTTTTTCTCATTTCTAGTTGAACTGTTGGACCTACAAGACACGAGTGCAGCGTTTTTTTTAAATTTATCAGAATGTGGTTGATCTTGAGGATCCCACAAAATAGTTTACTTCCTGTTCAATAAAAAATCAAGTGTTTCCTTGGTTACACTCTATTTTAGTCTGACACTTGCTGCAAAATGGTAATAGCACAAAACACGTCTTTCCTCCAGTATTCACTTTGACGACTGGATCATTGTACTCGGCGCGAACACTTGCACTGGCACTGATTTGTAACATAACAATCAAAAGGATTCGGGGAAAAACCGACAATCGAGGGGAGCAAGTTTTCATCGAGCGGCTCTGCTCGTTGCTCGCTACACCGTACTGACTAGCTTGTTACATTACACTGCTCTGTTACAAGTCAGTCTCCGCCTCAAGGGGTAAAGTTTGATTTTAGCAGGAATTGTTTTACTCAAGTTTTTATAGCTTTTTTTATTTTTGTTTTGATCGAATTGAGTAATTTTGGATACTGATTTGTATATAACCTGAATACATTTTTTGTGACCTGCTTCGTCCTCACATCTTAGTTCCTTGCACTACGTATTTGAAGCACCAAATGCCCCTCTTATTTTTATCCATCCTCAAAACCCAAAATCCCCGACTGGTCCAAGACTACGACTGGTAGAGAAATTCAGGTAAACACACGGTCGTACAGTTGAGCCCGTGAGAACCCAACTTTCATCAACGCTCAGCTGATTCTACACGACTAAAAGAGTCGTTAGTTTCCCACCTAGGCGGACAACATACGACCACCGCCGGTAGAAGTCGTGCACTATTGAGGTTTTCTTGACAGCTAGTTCCAACTAGGTAAGTACACGACTGATGCGGTCGTGGGTCTTGCATTTGACCCCGTCAGATCCCACCTTAATTTTAAATATTAAACATATTTCTTAGATGAAAAATATTTATATTTATTTTGTTTATCTCACATGCCTCTTGTGATGATGTCTGCTTAATATTCTCCAAGATAAAACGTATTGGTTGATAACAATTCGAACAGTTGTTAGTTGTTATATTTGAATCTACTTAAAATATATAATATACCCTGTTACCTATACCTACCTGGGCCACCTGTCATAATTATAAAAACATGTTACGTAATATAAATGACAGTGAAATACTGTTTTTTCTGACAATATTTTTGTCGTGTTGAATATGATAATTGACAAGACTTGTAGCAAGGCGACGACGGCCACCCCGTTGTTGATTGTCGTTATTTCCTTGGTTCGCTCGCTACACTCTACTCCTCCTTCCTCCTTATCACCTCCTACATTATTAAGATTTATGGTTCTTTCACTGCCTACCTCCATCCCTCTCTATGATTTCCTGGTTTATTTTCTGTTGCTTTTTCCTTGTTACGGATTTAATTAAATTCTCAAAAAAGTTTCTTTGGAACTTGTAGCTCCGGGCTCTAGAGAGTGGGAGACGAAAGAGGAGGGGGACAATACAAAACTAAGGGATTGAGAGGTGCTTGTTTGGAAGTGCCAAGTTTTCCCTTATTTATATAGTACGTATATAAAGCTTGTGAACAAAGAGGGACTCTCGAAGGGAATACCATGAAAAAATAATTGAACATTTTTAGTTACTTTCTTGTCATTCATTCGATGAGGATGTAGGCTAAAATCTGAATGCGGGTTGAAAATAAAGGCTGAACATAAAAGTAGTTGACGTTATAAAAATATCGACGTTATAAAAATATCGACGCGTGTACATTCCTCAATTTATTTTATGAAGACTTTAAAATATTTAATACCATAACGTCATAATAAATAAATAAATAATTGTACTTACAGCTGTGATACCCCAACAGTGCGTAAAGAAGGGTTTCAATTATTTCACCGTGTTTATGTATTTGGTGAATGCAATCTGATATATTATGAATTTGTAGTTAGATTAGCTATACCTTTTTACTTTCTCATCTAAAGAAAAAGTATTGTAATCGTGAACAATTTCAATCTCGAGATTATGACGAATCTTTACTTTTTATGTGCCCCCGAACCTAAAAAAGTGGATTTTACAATTCTGTATGTTCCTCTCTGTCTGTCTGTCTGTCTGTCTGTCTGTCTGTCCATAGCCACAGATCTGAAACGGTTTTATTGATTTTGTTCAAACGTTATATTTAATGTTATATGGCTATACATCTGGACTTTTTATTTTAATTTTGACCTCGGCCCTTAATTTAAGTGTAGTTTACTGATGAGTAATTTTTTTTAGATCCAAATTTTTAGGAAATTGCTCTAATGACCTTGTTTTAAATGGATATCTAGAAAGTGTTTGACCTCCCAAATAACACTGTATACTTGGTTTTAGGTAAAAATTTGTTGAAGGGTAGTTAACCGCTGAGGGATTTTAGAAAACTAAAATATTTAGAAAATGTTTCTAACGATTTGGTTCAAAATGATTATCTGGCAAGTTGTTAAATATATTAATAATTATGTATAGTTGTTTTTCTGTTCAAGAATCAATTAATAGTAGTTTACTGATGACTGATCTTTGAAAAATTTGTATTTTTTTTAAATGACTAACGATTTTGTTAAAAGTTGTTATCTGGGTACTATTTTACATGATAAATAATATTACGTGTATTTTTCAAAAATACACTAATTTAAAGGTAGTTTAATTTTGACAGATTTTAGAAAATTTGAGATATTTTAAAAATAGCCCTTAAGATTCAGTTAAAACAGATACCTTGGAATTAGTTTTCTTGATAAATAATAATCTGTCTTTACAATTTTAAACATGTAAATAGTTAGAGGGTAATTCATATAACTGATTTTTGAAAATTTAAATATTTTTTGAATTGGTGTAAACAATTTTGTTTAAACTTTATTCAAGATCGCGCTAAAACATCTGATGGTTTTTAAAATGTAATAGAGGCATCACCTTTTACTAATTAACTTTTAATGGTGTGCTAATGATTTACAGAGAAAGGAAATTTTGCAACACTCAATTTCCATAATGAATACCTCACTATTATTTAATCTATTTACTGTGTGGCCATCACCTATCATTACAATAGTACTGAAATTTAAAGGCAATTGAAATTTAATGTGATCCTATAGTGTTTTTTATTGCGTTTTGTTCGGTTATTACAAATTGGTCTGTTATTAATACGGTGAATAAAGAAGCTTTTAATTATATCTCCGGACTCGGAGGCCAGAAGCACCCGTAATAAAATTATTAAAAATAAAGGATCTAAAAGATCACGCGTTGCTGTATTACCATTGAACCACCTAACCCCCCTCCCCTCCTCCGCCTTAGAGGACCAAAATAGCCCTTTTTAAACATTTGATAACGTTACTTTGACATCTAAACGCTCCGACGCTTCTGTGACCATTGTTTAACAGTATCCTTTGCTTTGTCCAACTAAACACAAAGCTCATTTGAAAATTCTCTTAACATGTCCTCTCACGTAAACTTGTTCGGTGACCACCGGGCTCACCGTGTGACGAAACTAAAATGGTTCTGACATACGTCTTGGACCACTTAATAGTTCTCCTACTAAAACATCTTTTTATTTCAACTGAAATGCGTGCAACTATTAATATGTCATATAATTTAACTTATGCACATACATACCGTTTATATCAACAGAGAAAATGCCAATCTATTGTCAATCTCTAAATGACTGTCACAATTTATGTTGAAAAGAAAATATTGCAATACCCAAAAAACTTGTCAAGTTAATTGAGCTATGTTTGACTGATACACTGTGGTGAAAAAAAATTATATGTATTTTTTATAATTATTAATTTTATTTTATATTTATTAATTTTATTTTATTTATAATATATATATATTTATTATAAATAAAATAAAATTAATAAATATAAAAAATATATATAATTTATATATATATATTATAAATAAAATAAAATTAATAAATATAAAAAATATATATAATTTATATAATATATATAATGTTGNAAATAAAATTAATAAATATAAAAAATATATATAATTTATATAATATATATAATGTTGGGCGCCAACTACCAACCACTTTTATTTTGTAAGGTAGATAGATTTTATTATTAAATAAATGTATCCCCATAAACTGCTCAGCGGTAAGACGAAAACCCTTTCTCTCAAAACCCCTGAACTTTACCTAAAGTTTTAACTCAAGTTGGACACTTACAACCGAGGACTTCCTGAAGTAGATTATTATTCTTGCCCTGGACCTCCAATCTACTGAGAATATCTATACGTGGGATTCAAGTTAAAAAAACAAACAAAAAACAATGTACATTGGTATAATAAATAATAATGACAACTAAATGTAAAGAGTGATTGTAATTATTGTTGTAAATTATATCCTTAAATAAACCCTAACTGGTAAGGCATGCCTCCTATATTATAAAATTAATAGAAGTATTGTTGAGCAATATTTGAAAATGTTAAACTCTCACTTGAATTGTGAGTATAAAAAAATTATTAATTATGACAGAAATATTTCTTTAAATAAAATAATAACAGGATAAAAAAAATATTTTATAATATGTAAAAATAATGTTATGATTCTTTAATAAATGTTGTTGTGAGGTTGACAAACCTTAATATTTATGGTTTAGAAACTGAATTTATTTACCTTTCTTTAATAATTTTAGGTATTATAATCACTAATTTAAACACTGAACAAGATGATTATAGATGAATTTGATCTCACCCAAAAATGTCTGATTTATTGCGAATGTTGACCCGAGGCTCCGGCAACAATTAAATTCCAAGCCTCAAATTCCAACAAAATCTTCCCTGTAAACTTGCACTTGACCTTCCTCAAAGGTTAATCCTTACGTTTAGTGACGTTTTGGCTAATGAAAATTACAATTAAGTGAATTAACCATAACAAAATATCATCAAAGGATCCCCAGATCGGGTACTTCCTTACGCTTCCCAAAACAATTTTCGAGTCAACAAAACAAAACCTTCAACAAAACACAAACACGGTGTTTTTTGTTTTTAAATAAACAATCTCCGGCCTAGGAGAAAATATAGTTGCCGAGATTTATAACAAAAAAAATTCTTAACTATTTAAATAGTGAAAGTATTACTATAAAGATAACTAAACATTATAATTTGGACAAATGAACATAAGTCATCTTAAAAAATTAATTTAAATTTGGCACCAAAAAACCAAACGAGAATATAATCTCTTCCGCTAGGGGCAATTATTTCTTCAAATGACAGCCAGATGTTATAAGCGTCCAAGAACATAAAATAAATTAATATCATAACAGTTCCGAAATAGACCACTCTCTAAAGCAGATAGCGTTAAAATCACCTACCAACAAAAATAATAAACATGGCGGGTTGGCAGTTTATGAATCAAAATAAAGATTATTTAATATAGTGAAATAAAGGTAAGTAGATTATATGTATAATATATTTTAATTGTAAATGAATAAATAATGAATATTCGAAACTTTAGGAGTTGTGAATGAAATTTAAAACAAATAAACAGTAAAATTGTCAACGTTATTATATATTTGAAGAATTTAATAGTCAAGTGACTATTAAATTTATATTATAAGTAATACTTTTAGCAAAAATATCACAACACGTGGCAGGGTACGGGTTGGATATTACTTATCAGATACTTTCCAAATACATGACGGGTTGAAACAAGGTGATTCACTATCTTCACTTCTTTTTATTCTAGCATTAGAGTGCGCTATTAGGGTAATGTAAGAAAGTAGAGTAGGGTTAACACTAAACATTACAATGCAGCTATTAAGCTGGCCACACACCAAATGCAACATTTGTTGCGAGGCAAACGTTGCATTACGTTGCATTTGGTGTGAGAGATAACCTCACGGTGAGACATTTTGACTCGAACGGATTCTACGATTTACTAACAGTTGTAATTGAGATCTCAAAGATAATATGAATATAAATACAAGTGTTTTGTTGGTTGCTGGGCAAAGTTATTTCTTGAAGCTAGTGAGTTACGATGGATATGGCATGTGAAGAAGTGGATGTGGCTGCTTATTTCATTCTATTATTGGACGAGAAACCAGAAAAATGTTATCGTGTTCACCCAATCAATAAAAATAGAGATACTACTAGTTTCACCACGTAAATTAGAAAAGAAGCCGAAAAGTTTTACAATTATTGTAGGTTAAGTATAATTACGTTTGATCACCTCTAGGGACTTGTTGGAGACAAGATTAGGAAAAGGAATACCAAATACCGGAAGAGTATATCTCCAAAAGAAAGGCTTGTAATAACATTGCGGTAAGCGTAATACTTAATCACTTAATTCTTTATTATTGTTAATGTACAATAACTATAGAGGCAAATTAAAAATATGCTGTCTTCCTGTACGTAACTCTGCGTACTGCTCTGCGGAATGGTGAAGTTGTTGTCCAAGGGCATAGGGGTCCACATCTGCTTAGGCTGAGTGGTGTTGTTAGTAGTTGCTGGATGCGACACTACTGTTAGTACAGGTGGAAGGTGGCTGTGATGTTGTTATTTCATCCTCCTGTTCGTCAAGTAAAGTGTTAACTTGATGTAAAACATTGGCCTTTAAAATGTGTTGCCTTCTCGGGTTTAGCTTGTTTAAATCTGGCACAAGACTTAAAAAAAAAAGAACATAGGGACCTCCTCCTTATTTTTTATTTCCTTATATCACTGATTTAAGATATGCAGCCATCGATTCAGCAACAATCTCTGCAGTGGTTTTTTTCTTAATTTTTTAGGGCATACTTCCTATGAAAGTTTGTCAATACTTGGTTCGGAGAGTTCTGATAAACGCTCGAAGGATTCTTCTCCAAGCTCACTGATGATTGTTTCAATCCCTTCTTCAATGTCAATGGCTTCCTTATCCTCTGTAGCCCGGTTGCTGGTATTAGCCACGTTGCCGGTGCCGAGTGAAGTTGCTGATCATCTTTTTAAGTGATCCAATGCACTTCTGTAGGAAGCTCATAGCATCTTCCAAGTACCCCTTTTTCTTTTTGGTAGCAGAACCTCTGGGCATTCTTTTGGGATCACGAAGATATCTTGTATAAGAGGTTTTTAAAGAATGCAATTTCGCTTTGCAATCAGCAGCTGAAAATAATACATAGGGCAAATAAATGGTAGCGATTCTCGGAAAATAATTTTATTTTAAATTGTGTAGTTTTTGTTGCTGTTATATAATTACATTTAAGGAAAAAACCTCCACGACAGACATACATATAAGCAAACAGACGAACAGAGGGAGACAGAATGGATGGTCAGAAATGTATGTTATTTAATGAACAATGACATAATATCTTGTTTCTGGCAACCATGTGACCGCTTCCAATACCTTCACTATAACTTTGACATTGATACATCAACAGCTGGGTAAACAGTATCAGAAACTTGTGCTGTTATATGGAATACGTTGTCTTCAATTTACCTGATGACAGAAGAACCAAAGCCTCAAAAACGGATGAAGATTGCGGACCTTCTTTGAAGAGCTGTGGAATTATCTAAACTGTTGGGGAGCCATAGATAGAAAACATATACGGATTGAAAGTCTTTGGAATTGTGGCTTAGCCTATTACATTTAATAATAACTTTTATTCGATTGTGCAGCAGGCAGTCGACGCTGATGGGAACTTTTTAGTTGTTGATGTTGGGAAAGCAGGAAGAAATAATGACAGTGGTGTATTTCTTGCATCCAACTTTGGACGGTGTTTTATCGACCAAAAATTACACCTTTCATGGCCTCGACAACTTAACCCACAAAAGGCAACCTTGTTTCCTTATGTGTTTGTTGGTGGTGAGGCATATCCACTAAATGATAATTTGATGAAGCCCTTCGCAAGAACAACATTTATTACGAAGGAAAGAAAAATCCACAACTATTGGCATTCAAGAGCTCGCAGAGTTGTTGAATGTGCTTACGGAATGATGGTCAAGAAATTTCTGAAAACGCCATGTTGGTACACCCTGATTTGGCTAGTACACCCTGATTTGGCTAGAACAATAACATTAGCGTGCTGCGCTCTTCATAATATGATCAGGAAAAGAAAGGGAAAAATTGCTGATGTATATGAAGAAATGTGAGTATTGAAGAGTGTGACGAACAACGGGAGACAATTAGAGCGAAGGCTTCAAAAGCTGCCTATAAAGTACGTGACAATTTCATTGAGTTTTTCAACTCTCTTGGTGGTTCAGTGCCATGGCAAGAACGAATAGCTTTATGTGACTAAGTGATCATTTGTATCTAAAGTGTGTATTTCTATTGTGTGTATTTTAAATTCTAGAGTGTGTATCTCTATTGATACATATAATTTATATCTAAAGGGATCATTTGTATCTAAAGTGTATCTATCATCTAACGTGATCAGTTATATTCTAAAGTGATATTGCTAATACAATGATGTTAGACGTCACCAGCTCTTAATTATTAGGGGGGGGGGG
>CABFWB010002357.1:55812-95870 GCA_902151455.1 Timema bartmani
AGATGAAATGGAGGACCTACAGTTTAACGTGGGATCCGAACCACGATGGAGGCCTGGCATTCCACACATTCACAAGTTGTGATTAATACACGTCTTGTCAGGAGTGAAGGAAGGGTTTGGCAATCGGATAAATCTGTGCCGGGACCGAGGACCCCCAGCACAGAAGTCTGACACCTTACCCCTAGACCGCCAGGTCACCGGATAATTTAGAGATTACTGTGAAATACATATCATTTGACAAAGTCAATAAGTTTTAAAAAATTAGGAACAGTTTTAACTAGCAATAACGATATTAGATTGTAAATTAGGAAAATAATACAGTCGGGAAATGTATGCTTTGCTCAGTCAGTAAATTGAAATCTCACCTGCTTTCGAGGGATTTAAAACTCAGAATAGACAAAACAATAATTTTTGTTTATTGTTTAAACCGCTACACAGGTCACCAAAGACGCTCTATTATTTGCATACTGATATTAATAATTTAAAGGAGGAAGAAGAGAGGAAGATGGAGACATTTTACTAAACTGACCCCGCCACAGGCTGGAAACAGTTGTGGATGATGTCTATTTTACATGTTTATTCTGCCGACATACTCTAAAGCTTTGAACAACTAATTCCATAGTAAATACACTATGTACTATGGAATTAATTGTTCAAAGCTCTTGAGTATGTCGGCAGAATAAATATGTAAAATAGACATCATCAATAACTGTTTCCAGCCTGTGGCCGGGTCAGTTTAGTAAAATGCCTCCATCTTCCTCTATTCTTCCTCCTTTAATGTCTTCCATTCTTCTCCTCTCAGTTTATCATTTTCTGTTATCTGCTCCTCCCATCTCTTTCTTGCGGTCTTTCTCCTACATACTTAATTTGCAACACTTTCTTTGGCTTCCTCTCTTTTTCCATCCTCATTACATCCCATACTATCTTGGTCTTGCTTCCTTTACTATCTCATGTACTTCATGTACCCCTACTCTTTCCCGGATAACTTCATTCCTAATCCCCAACCCATACTTGAGTGTGTGTGTGTGTGTGTATATATATATATATATATGTATATATATATATAATTGAACCTAACGGGTCGTTCAATCATTCTATCATCCTTATCTGTGACGTAAAACACTCAGTTTCATTGACACTTAAAACTAGCAACAGGAAAAACATACATTATTCATGTGAATTCTTACAATCTACTTTAGTTTAAAACAGTCGCACGAGATGCGAAGTGAATTACTTACAGTTACTTCAGTTTCTCTCTGACGCTATTATTATTACACAGAATATCTTAATTTATTTTTATTTCACTTTGTTGCGCCGGTAGACGGTCCCGGTGGCTCACTCAGTATTATTCCTATTGGTCGGTCACCAGCGGACGACGTGTCGCATGTAGAGATTAATTTTTAAAGATTTTAGTACATTTTTAATCTTATAATTTTAATTTTTATGTAATGCATTCATCTACTGCTCCCAGCAGATGAGCTATTTATATTTATTCTTCTTTAGGTGGATTTTACTTTGTTTGTAGTTATGTTTTACAAAGCGCTAATGACCTCTATTTATCGATGTGTCTTTAATTTATAATAATAATAGTCAAACCATCTTAACCTTAAAATTTTGTCTTTTAATTCATTCGGACCAGTGTTTCATAACTGTTAAAGTGGTAAGACAATCGATGCTCTAAAGACCAAACAAAACGTTGGCCTCTATAAGCTCCAAAGTATATTTTTAATGAAATTGCACTAAGCACTCACTAGAATATCGTATTTTATCAATTGCTATTGCTCATTTTCCCAATAAATATGATAATCTAGTTTTGTAGCAACGTACACTCGTTTGTCTTGAAAGGTAGAACTCTTCTTACCTTGCAGAGCTCAACAACATTATAAGAGAAGTTCAAAGGGTAATCTATCAAGGCTAAGACTGCTTCTACCTCAAAGGATAAATAAAAAGTACGTAAATAATTTAGTTTCGCAGTTTATGTTGTATGTCTAAACAGTGTAAACTTGTATATTCCACCAGATATTTCACTAGCTCCATCATAGCATTGCTCCAAGACGTATCCTTTGCTAGCCCTGAAAGATAGCAACTAGCAAGCAGACCTAACATAGTTCCACTATGACTTAGATTATAAATTATTATAAAAGAGCATAGTGAAATCCGTCATTGTAAGATTGATAACTTTCAGGGTAGATGGAGTATACTGAATCGACTGATTGTATCTGCACACACGAATTTCTGTGAGCGAGATTGAAAGGACATATCAATTTTGCCGGGAAAGGTATTTTCACATACCTTCCAGAGTTCTTTTACATGCCACAATCGACATGGGACCGACTGCTTTACTTCCCCTCCGAAGGAAGTTGTGCTACGGATGTCATTGGCGATGGTCCAGAGTATGGAGATATGAGTTCCTGTGTAAATTTAATAATTTGAAATTTAATTATTATATTATATTATACATGCACCGTCTCCCGCCAAAGTACATTCCTATGCGTGCTATTGATTTAACGTGGGTATTTAGTATAATTGGTCACCAACATTTATAATCAGTTGTGAAGTAAACTTTGAGTTCTTCATTTCATAAAATTATTTTTACTTTCTTAACTTTACACGCAACATAAGCATTTTTTTTATGTGGGAGGGAAAAGGGTGAAGCTCTTCCAAATAAACTTGGACCTTAAAGAGAAAGCCAGTCTCTAGTGTGAACGTGACGTCACCGACTTTCTGAGCGAAGAGGGCAGTGAAGTAAATTGCCCCCGCTTCAACCCCCCTCTACGCCTCCCTATCCCCCATATAACTTGACCGCAAAGAGAAAATGGGGCTAGCAAAGTGGCAGAGGGGGTGGCGGCAGTTGTGTTCACTCCATATGTTCAGAACCATCCTCGTATTTCGACCAACAATATTCCTACTGCATTTATATTTTTCTCGTTCCTTCTTTCGTTTCATCTTCCTTTTCTGAACTTATGAATGACTTGCAATGAGGTGGAAGGCGAACAAACTCAAAAGAGAAAGGAATAATGGAGGGGTGACCAAATAATTGAGTACGTTAGGAAACTTCTGTCCGAAGCACACTTGGCGAGTTTAAAAAATATAATATGTAACACCCTCTGTGTTACTTTTCTTTCTTTGTCTTTCTGTCTTTGTTCAAATTTCAGTATGCATTTGATTTATATTCAAAAACTGTTGGGATTACTAGATGTGGATAGTTAAAACTAAATCTATTCACTGAATCAATATCTTAAAATAATTTATTTTGGCTAAAAAATTGTTTGCTAAAAAAATAGAATAGCAAAAATATTGACCTTAATTTAAATTTTCACAAGCCCACCTTAAGCACAGCTTGAGACCGAACCAGGTTGAATTCAATCTTCCTAACCACTCGTTCAAAAATAATGAAAGTTGTTTTACTCTAAAAATATCGCTTCTGAAAACTTTGACAGCCACCAACTCGTGGAGCGAACAATGGCCCATTGAGATGTTTGTGACCCCTGTACTATAGGCCACAGTTGAGGTTGTTAATACAGTGGATGTGGTCGAAGGCTATGTTGTCGACGGACGATGGTAAGAAATTCGCTTGAATGAGTTGGCTGTACTTGTATTCCAAAGCACCATAACAAGAGAGGAGGGATCAAGTCTCCTTGTTTGGGGAACAAACAACGAAACGAAAAGCTGACTTTGGGAAAAGCAGAACACAATTTTTTTTTCATCTCCCTCTTCCTCCCCCTCCTCCCCGAAAAAAAAGCCCTTATTTGATATGTGTCTTCAGGACAACAAATACATTTAATATGAACTTTTCTGGCCATGTGTATTTTGTGCATGGTAGTTTTATTTTATTTTAGAGTTTATTACTCCATGTTGAATAAAATATTAAGAGGAAAGATATTGGGCTTTAATTTGTTATTCAAATTAATTATTGGGCGGCCAATTTCCGTGCATTTGAACAATTTAGGTAGCTGTTTCAACATACATGTACTACTTTTTTTTATATAATAAAGTATAAACGATAAATCGGTTCACTCACTTCCATGTGAACATTTAAGGTAAAATTGGAAAGTAGCACGAGTTAAGACAAGCATTTTTCTGCGGTTTTTATATCAAAACCCTTTAAGACCTACAAATAGCTCGGGTTCATAATCCAAGCACAGATGGGTGTGGCCCTGACATCAAGTTTTCTACAGGGGTGAACTTTAAAGGATATTTTCAGGCCATTTAGTACAAGACTTTCAGGCAAAGGAGTACAAGTTTGAGGAACACTTATTTTCTCCCGGTCTATAAGCTTGAAATACGTAAAATGAGCCATTTCCCACCATCCTACGACTTGCCCAAGTACCTCAATTTC
The DNA here is from genome assembly GCA_902151455.1 of Timema bartmani. Lineage (NCBI taxonomy): Eukaryota > Metazoa > Arthropoda > Insecta > Phasmatodea > Timematidae > Timema > Timema bartmani. The sequence goes on from CABFWB010002357.1 coordinate 60,152, forward strand.
CAACTGAATATTAAAATAAATTCTTACGAAAGTTTCAGTAGATAAGGTTAAATTAATTTTTTACACAATGTAATATCAACCTTTCTTGAATAGATGTAATGAGCATATTGACATTTGAAGTAATACTTAGTTACTGTGCCATACAATATGTTAGATAAGGAAATAAAGGATTCCCTTCAACTGGGTTGTGATGCCCTATCCATCCCACATGGAGCAATCTAGAACACAGAATTTAAGTCGGAGACTTTTCGCACCGTCATCACCTAAGGCTGATCGGCGAACTGAACGGTGGGATCTCCTGACGACCACAGAGGGTAGGAACATCCCGTCACAAGGTGTTCTCTAACCCCGCGTGTGACTGTACTCTCTACAGTTTGGGGCCACCAACACGTGTCTAGTCGGTGATCCCGTCATCACTGGGTAACTCGGGAACAACACCTCCCCCTCTCCCACCACAACCGTTGCGTGGTCCCTTGGTGGGAGGAGGTGGTTCCTCCTCAAGTGCAATTGCCAGCGTCACGAGAGGAAGTCAGAAACTCAGCCTTAGATATTGTAGCGGTTTCCCAAAGTTTTGCACTGGTAAGTGCGCACAGGCAGCGAGACGGGGTGACGCGATTACGAGCGGATGTGTATAAGCAGCGAAACCTGATACTCACATCTTATTTAAAAAATATTTTTGATAAATCGACATCGCAAATGTGTAAACTATATATACTTTTTTTTTTAGTGAAATGGCTTTAAAAATATTATTCACTATTTTGATGTTAAAAAAAGGCGTAACATGTCGTTTTGCCAAGATCTATATTCTACATTAGTTGTTTAAACTAAACCGTTCGTTAGTTTTATTGTTTAGCTGTCAAAGGTGACGCAATAACAGCTCTGGTATTTTATAAGAAAAACCTTTCAGTTTCATTGAAAAATAATGCCCCAACTAAGCAGATCAAAAGCCCATTTTCATCACATAGTTTTATTTCATTCCTTGGACAAGAACTTGGAAACGTTTCACTCAAGGGTCAATCTACCAGCCGCTTGACCGGAATATTAAATGCGTGAATAACCTCTAACTAGAAATCTCATAAATGTGACGATTTCTTTTTATATGACTAAGGTTGAGGCAATTATTTAAAAAAATAATTGAGAGGCTTTGCTCACCAAGCCAAAAGAGGCTGCGGGAAATTTGGCTTGGCAATTGTTTGAAAATTGGGACACCCCTAGAATATATTTGAAGTTGCTCTCGTCTGGATTTTATTTTCAACATAATACTAGCAATAATTATGTATATTGTTCGTATACCTGCGTGAACTACACAAATTCTTCATTCTCATTCTTCAGTTCAAGTTGCTCCCTGGAAAGTACGCCTACCTCAATGCCATTTCGATCTTGCCAAGTTCCCTAAAGCCATGACACCGCATATTATTATATATGAGAGCACTTTTCAAGTCCTCTATCACCGAACCGAAGTACGAAATAGAGTTGATTGCTATGCTCTTTGCTGAGTGGTGTTGTTTCTTTTTTCTCAATATGTACACTCCGTTGAGATTGAAAGGTAGCAACTTATTGGCTCAGCCCGTGTGGTATGCTACACCTCCACACATGACTGCAAAAAAGTTTGTATAGCTACGCCCAAGGCCGGAGTCAGAGAAAGCCTTAAAAGTCCTTAAATTATTTCTTGACTGTTGGGAAGGAGTAATGGGGGAGGGGTTATGTCTTTCAGCTATACCCAAATGGTTTGATTTACCAAATTAATCTTACTTTATTGTTCTGATCATGATAACATCAATAATTATTAGTTACATACTTAATTATGTTTGCTTTCATTAATATACGGGCTGGCATTTTTTTTTTAGATAATAAATATTTAACCACGTCAAACGTTATTTTGGCATTGATTGGTTTAATATGGTAGCATAAAGCAAGTCTCCCCCTTTCCAGAATCTTCATTACGGTGTATAGCTAATTATAAATGTATTAATAATTAATTATTATATTCCACACATGTAACGCAAATAACAAATTAACTCTAAAAGATTTTTACTTTATTTGTAAGAAGCTGAGCTTTTTTTAAAAAAAAACTTATATAATTTAATGATCCCAATCCTGATTTAAAATATTTTATGTTATTTCCGGGTGGATAGAAAAAATTGATAATCTTATCCATTGGACATATTTTAGTTATAAAAGTTTTATTCTTTTTTTCAAAGCTATTATGACTGTATAACTTTGTGGGACCAAAGTTCGTTTCCATACTTTAATTAATGTTAGCATAACGGCTACAATATAACTTACCTTTCTTCTAGCATGTTAAGGATATGAACAGTATGACTACAATCATTTATTCCGACCTAAAGAACATAAGACGGAAACCTATGTCATGGCTAAGGGAGAGGCAATTCTAACTCCTAGAAACGATAAGGCAAATGAGATCAACAACCTCCTGCTCAGCATGTTTGTCTTGGAGGAGATGATCTATCAGTCAGTGGACTCAGTAGTGGAAATGAAGGATGCTGTCCACTACCCAGTAGAGTTTTTGCACACCCTCAATCCCCCTGGGCTCCAAACTCACACTCTTCTCTTGAAGGTTGGCGTGCTCATCGTGTTGTTGCGAAATTTGAAGCCCCCAAAGCTCAGCAATGGAAGCAGACTGCAAGTGAAGGCCCTCCATTGCAACGTCATTGAGGTAAATATCTTCACAGGGTGTGTTGATGGGGAAACAGTATTTATACCACGTATTCCCCTCATTCCTTCGGATTACCCCTTCGAGTTTAAGAGAGTCCAGTTCCCCCTGAAAGTCTGCTTTGCAATGACCATCAACGAGGCTCAAGTTCAGACATTGAAGGAAGTGGGGATTGATTTAAGGGAATACTGTTTCTCCCACGGCCAACCCTACCTAGCATTCTCCAGGGTGAGCACACCGAGGAGCCTGGTTGTTCTGTTGCTAACATCGTATACCAGGAAGTCTTTTTGAATTTGGCAACCACTTAGGGAATATGATATGGCAGTAAGCAAGGGGGTCTGCTAACTAAAATTCTCCAACAAAATCATAATATGGCAGTAAGAAAGGGGATCCGCCAACCAAAATTCCCCGACCCGAACATGACAGAGAGACGATGTATAGTCACCTCCTCGTGGTGTCTCTCGGGTAACGATAAGAACCTTAACAGCGACCACATAATGTCTACCAGTATCACATAAATAAATCCAGTGTTTCATTAATCTACCAAAAATATGAAACCCGCGCGAAGCACGGGCTAATGGCTAGTTTATAATAAAAAGATAAGTAATAACAAGGTAAGCATGAAAAAAGTTTATTAAAAGGATATATATATATATATTATTCATTGGACCTAACTCGAAATTTTATGTTAAAATATTATCAATAAACATCAAGTATTGTTTAGTCAAAATAGATGCGAACAACGTCCAACTATTACATCTATATTGCCGTTAGTCGAAAGGACTTTAAATAATCAATAACACTTCATTCCCTTAATCCGACAAAAGACTAATAAGAAAATAGATTATTTTAAATTTAACACTGCCTAAGTCCACAACTTCCCATTATTACATTTATACTCCACTAGTGTAAAGGACTTTGAATAGAAAGTAACATTTCTTTCCTTATTTCCTAAAAGGACTAAATTATATAGTAGAAGATTTAACACAATATAAACTTGAGTCAACTAGACTCTATCCACGTCCATTATTTTAGTTTAATTTCCATTAGTCAGAAGGACTTTGAATAAACATTAATATTTATCTCCTGAAAGGACTAATTAGCAAATTTTTCAAAATTTACATTATATAACTTTAAGTGAATAACTTTCCATTGTTGAATTTGTTATATTCCAGATTATAAAGTATTACTATATAAAAAAAAAGGCCGAAAAGGAATTTTGAAATACATATAACTGAAAATTTAAATTTAGTTCTTACATTTTAAAATACGTAGATGTGTCCTAGATTGATATCCCGCCAAGAGTGGAGTTTTCTTCGATCTCCAGGTGGTATTTATTTGAAATATTTCCTCAGAGAGGAAAAGGTAGGTGTTACATACAAGACAGAAACAAGGAGAAAGGGGGGTAATCGGTGAAAGGGGAATATGTGACGAAACGGTGGTAAAAAAACCTAGTAATTAAAATTGCTTTCGATTTTTGTATCGGAAAAGGACAGTTTTTTTTAATCGTACTGGTGTTTGAATAACTCATACCTATGTCTAATAAGAGTATGTTTTACAGAAACAGCTTTGTTGCCAGTAGTTGCGTTATTTTCATCCCAGTCCACGTGAACCTACATTATTTTCATTGTATCAATTAGTCCTATTTTCTTATCAAATTTCAAGTAAGAATTTCTTTGAACTGGGAATGTGACATGAATTGATTTCAAAATCTTAACAACACTTACCCTTTAGTGTATGAAACGTAAAAGCGTAAGTTCTTGTTTTTCCCACCGGCACCATCACAATAAATATGCTTATGTTTTACACTTCGGGGAAGAAAATTCGCACTTAAATAATAATAATAAAAAAAAGAACACACTTCGTCAGAACCCTTTTTATTCATGAATTCCGGATAGGTGTAAAAATATGATCTTCCATTCGAGAATCGTGCTCTCTTCTTTATTAAACATCGTTGGTCGTAATATTGAGGAGGAAAATATTTTTTGCAATAGCCTAACGATTAATCTATTTTCGGACTTTTTTACTTTCTTGCATCTTTTGGTTATAAAAATCTTCAGTCTTACAGGTGTAAACACCTTTTAATATTTAGATCATTAACTTCAGCTTCATATTTATCAGAAGTCAACATTCTTATCTTCGCCGTATACTATCAAAAATTATGATTACATCCATTACTCCTTGGGTAGCCAAAATAATGTTAAAATATCTTCTAAAAATATTCCTCTAAGTTCGATAAGACACTTTGTCCTTTGGATATCTTTCTGTGAACAGGTTGTACTTTATTTTATACTCAAATCTTCTGGTCGTATTTTCCACTATAGTGACTTTGGCTAGCTTTAACCCTAGATGCATTCTTAAATTTACTTACGCTATTGCAATCCTGGGTCTCGCAGACCCATACTAGTTTCACCACTGAGATATATATATATATATGTTATTATATATTTGTATGATTTATAAATTATTTTTATACTCAATAATATATATATATTATAGTTATAATTTTTTTTATACATTACAGATTGAAGTTTTATTTAGCTCTAACAACATATTACACTTCGACATTATTTTATGAATCTTTTTGATTTGAATGAATATTTTTTTTTATCAAATATAATTTTTGAATTATATATTATAAAACTTTTTTGCCTTAGTTTGTTTTTCTTTCACTTTGAATTCAAACATGTTTTTCACAAAGTATTTGGTTGTGTTCTTTGCACACATGGTGGCTGCATTTTACACGTATCATGGAGCTTTTTCTGTCTTTTTTTGCTAGACAAAATGTGCACAGTCGTTTAATTTTCTGCCATTTTCGGCCGTTAATTGACAACTGGAGCTAATAGCAAATAATACAATCAATGTTTACTATAAAACTTGACAAGAATGTTCACAGTTTTGACGCTTGCTGACAACTGTTTTATCAGTCTATAAAAAGGTCCAAGATATGAAGGAAGGGGTAAGTGGGATATCGGGTTGAATTGAGGTGGTGGGATTGAAGGGATGGACCTCACACATGCGCATTGCTTTTTGTCATAGAAATCATAATCTCGTTTACACGGTAGCACTGAATTCAGAGCAACATTCAGCTACCAATAGAAGTGGGTCTGAAAGACCCCAGGATTGCATAGTACGTTTATGTTTGGTTTTAATTTAATTTAAATTTTATCATAAAGGACATAATAATTCAAGTTTTAAAATGTGTTCACTAATATCTAAGTGAAGAACTTCTAAAGTAATTAGGCTGTAAATCTGAAAGTTTTAAAAGTATAATGCTGTAAAATTTGACATGGGTCCGGAAGACCCATGAATGCATCCTAGGGTTAAAGGAATCAATATGATCACGTGCATCACGTTTACTCTGAAAGGTATCTGTATTACCTTGACGAATTACACCTTGGCCCTATCTTGTAGGCTGAATCATAGTGGAGTAATGCAACGCAAGCTTGCTACCTTACAAAGCAAACGAAGTGTACAATGAACATGTCTAGAAACAGCTGGACTTAACCTTTTGTAATTCACACCACCTCTTCTCTTCTCCTGTATTATTATTTTTAGTGATTTTTGTAAATACTCTAATTCTTCTTTAGTTATTCCATGAAGTGCTATGAAAAACTGAAAACAGACAGAAATTTATGATGTGTCCTCTCCTGCCTGTCTTTATTCTCACTGTGTAGCCCTAGACACAATCACGAGGCTTTGCCCTAATTTCTGAATTCCTTGACGTACGTCTCTTTATTAGTTGAATGAATACTAAGCTACATAAATAATAATGCCGTTCATTGCGTGAAGTCATACAGTTGAAATTATTTAAAACTAGTAATCCCGCACGGCGTTGCCCGTGACCATCTACAGACATTATGCATTGTCATGTGCTGCCATCTCCAGATTCAAAATGAAACGTTATCTCTGAAACGTGTTGGGTTTCTATGTTTTCTCCTTGTCAATTTCGTACAGTTTTTTTTNTTCTGGCATTTACACTTTGTTATGGTCGTATTTTCCACTATAGTGACTTTGGCTAGCTTTAACCCTAGGATGCATTCTTAAATTTACTTACACTATTGCAATCCTGGATCTCGCAGACCCATACTAGTTTACCACTGAGATAAATATATATATTATAGTTATAATTTTTTATACATTACAGATTGAAGTTTTATTTAGCTCTAACAACATATTACACCTCGACATTATTTTATGAATCTTTTTTATTTGAATGAATATATATTTTTTTATCAAATATAATTTTTGAATTATATATTATAAAACTTTTCTGCCTTAATTTGTTTTTCTTTCACTTTGAATTCAAACATGTTTTTCACAAACTATTTGGCTGTGTTCTTTGCACACATGGCGGCTGAATTTTACACGTATCATGGGGCTTTTTCTGTCTTTTTTGCTAGACACAATGTGCACAGTCGTTTAATTTTCTGCAATTTTTGGCCGTTAATTGACAACTTGAGTTAACAGCTAATAATACAATCAAAATGTTTACTATAAAACTTGACAAGAATGTGCACAGTTTTGGCGCTTGTTGACAACTGTTTTATCAGTTTATAAAAAAGTCCAAGATATGAAGGAAGGGAAAAGTGGGGTATAGGGTTGAATTGAGGTGGTGAGATTGAAGGGATGGACCTCACACCTTCGCATTGCTTTTTGTCATTGAAATCATAATCTCGTTTACACGGTAGCACTGAATTCAGAGCAAAATGCAGCTACCGATAGAAGTGGGTCTGAAAGACCCCAGGATTGCATAGTACGTGTATATTTTGTTTTAATTTAATTTAAATTTTATCATAAAGGACATAATAATTCAAGTTTGAAAATGTGTTCATTAATATCTAAGTGAAGAACTTCTAAAGTAATAAGGCTGTAAATTTGAAAGTTTTAAAAATATAATGCTGTAAAATTTGACACGGGTCCGGGAGACTCATGAATGTATCCTAGGGTTACAGGAATCAATAAGGTCACGTGCATCACATTTACTCTGAAAGGTATCTATATTACCTGGATGAATTACACTTTGGCCCTATCTTGTAGACTGAATCATAGTGGAGTAATGCAAGGTAAGCTTGTTACCTTATATAGCAAACAAAGTGTACAATGAACATGTCTAGGAACAGCTGTAATTCACAATACCTCTTCTCTTCTCCTATATTATTATTTTTAGTGATTTTTGTAAATACTCTAATTCTCCTTTAGTTATTCCATGAAGTACTATTAATAACTGAAAAAAAAAAACATAAATTTATGATGTGCCCTATCTTGTATTTATTCTCAGTGTGTAGCCGTAGATACAATCACGAGGCTTTGCCCTGATTTCTGAATTCCTTGACGTACGTCTCTTTATTAGTTGAATGAATACTAAGCTACATCAATAATAATGCCGTTCATTGCGTGAACTCATACAGTTGAAATTATTTAAAACTAGCAATCCCGCACGGCGTTGCCTTTGACCGTCTACAGATATTATGCATTGTCATGTGCTGCCATCTACAGATTCAAAATTAAACGTTATCTCTGAAACGTGTTGTCTTTCTCTGTTTTCTTCTTGTCGATTTCGTACTTTTTTTTCCGAGGAGGATGCGGCATATTTTTTTATCAAAGTTATCTCTGAAACGTAATTCTAAACCTGATTAAAAAGTTAGTTAAAAATTTAAAAAATCCTGTTTCGATATATATATAATGTTAAAAAGGTAAAACGAAAATATTAAAGCAGACTAGAATCGTTAAAAAGACAAAACAACATATTATAGTACACTAAAAATATTAAAAATATTCTCAACATGAGACAAAATCGAAATGAGCCACTTTATAAAAATGACTCAAATGGCAACCAAAAGATTCGTCTGGCGTATCAAACGGAGTAAACATATAACTCCATCCGCGCTGTCGCAGAACAAAAGACTAAGGTCACCTTTAAAATCAAGAGCCAGGCGGATAAGTACGACACTCCACCAAAATGTGGTACACACTAAGGGGAGCATCGTAAAGTTCACACACTGGAGGTGGATCCCCTCTTAATAAAAATCCATGGGTCAGAGAAGTATGCCCGACGCGGAGTCTTGTCACAATGAGCTCCTCCTGCCTTTTAGACTTTAGTATAGAAGAGAGCCACCGCGACACTCCAACCCTGATGGACCGCAGCTTGTTCTGAGCAGGGGTCGAAACCCACTGCTCGTGCCAGGTGCGTAAGACCCCACGCCGAACAATAACCCTTTAGATCTAAAAACATGACACCCAAATTCGCCTCCGGAGGCAGATGGACTTCCTCCTTGGTTGCCTTGTCTGCCAGTTCATTTCCTGAAAAGTGATATATAACTTATTTCTTTCTCCTAAGGGGATTTTACTTTGTTTTTAATGTTATTTATGGCCCTAATGATAACTATAATTTTGCACTATTAGTTTATAGGTTTCCCTTACGTGTAGCGCTATCTCTCAATCGCCCACGATATATTCTTGATAATACCACTATTTGGGACTTTTCACTGTTTCTCGAAGATCCGGATAAATCGTATGGGTAATGAGGCCAAGTTTCTTTTTCTCTCTCGCGGCTGCACTGTATTTGCACAAATTTTTTTCTTACTTTTGGCCGGTCACTCCCTTGAGGATACCAGGTTGCGTGTAACAGAGTAGTTGGTTTGGTAACACAATTTAATAAACTAAACCATGACATATTATTCAGTTTATTTTGTTAAAGTCTATTAAAATTAATCTCTTTAGGGGTGCATCCAGAAATTTACTTAGTAAAAGGGGTCTAGAGATACATACATCTATATCTATATCTTTCCCCTCTTGGGAATGCTAGAGCCACTTTAAATACCTATATATAGCTCTGTATCTTTTGAATATCATGTTGCAAGCATGCCCTTAAAATTATTTAGCCTATGAATCCTACTTGTCTTCAGTGCCCTTATATTCTAGCTCTCCTTCATTTGTTTTAAGCTTCTCTCTTGATTATGTGCGGTCTTAGGGGGGCGGGGTGGATGGAAAATGCCCCACTTACCCATACTGTGTGTGCCACTACTGAAACCGCTAATGGTTGTGGCCGCACTTAGCGATTACCGAATCACTCGTAAATCGACTGTTTGCGTATTATTGTAGGGTCCGAATTACAAGCCCCTTGGGACTCGTATCATCTCCTAGGGGTGTTTAGTCGGCGCCTAATTCTCGAGGCTCATGAGCAAAGAAAGATACATAAATATAAACAATTTAATAAACTAAACCATGACATAATATTCAGTTTATTTTGTTAAAGTCTATTAAAATCAATCTGTTTAGGGGTACATCCAGAAATTTACTTAGTAAAAGGGGTCTAGAGATATATACACCTTTATCTATATTTTTCCCCTCTTGGGAATGTTAGGGTCACTTTAAATACTTATATATAGCGCTGTATCTTTTGAATATCATGTCGCAAGCGTTTCCTTAAAATTTAGCCTATGAATTCTACTTGTCTTCAGTGCGGGTATATTCTAGCTATTGTTTTAAGCTTCTCTCTTGATTATGTGTGGTCTTAGGGGTCGGGGTGGTGGCAAATGCCCCACTTACCCATCCTGTGTGTGCCACTACTGAAACCTCTAATGGTTGTGGCCGCACTTAGTGATTACCGAATCACTCGTAAATCGACTGTTTGCGTATTATTGTAGGGTCCGAATTACAAGCCCCTAGGGACTCGTATCATCTCCTAGGGGTGTTTAGTCGGCGCCTAATTCTCGAGGCTCATGAGCAAAGAAAGATACATAAATATATATTATCATAAGATCACTTTCTATTAAAGGACTTGATAAGTTTTCACACTAACTTTGTCTACCCCCACCCACCCTTATTTATCACTGGTGCGGAGTCTGGCAATGACGGGGAAAGAAGAAGAGTGAAAGTGATGGGGTATTTTAAGTGAGTGCGGTAGAGGGGTTGTTTCATAGGGGTAGGGTGGTAGGGTGGCGTCACTCACAAGTTCAACAGAAGAAGTTTAGAAGGTCTTTGGTCCCAAGATCGTCCTAGGCATTCATCCACTCCCTTTAAGTGACGCGAGGGTTGGCGGGGGAAGCGGGAGGAGGAGTCATGACTTGTCTTGAATTTCAATACGCGAGATGTCTTCGTCTAAGAAACGTTATTGAAAGTTGTGGTGACGGTGAGAATATTAAATTTATAATCAGAAACTTCAATAATAGCTATAATAATACTTGGCAAAACCAAAAGTGCACCCCCCTCCTCCTTTTAGTTGCTTTGTGTGTTTGTGTAGAACTGCCATTTATTCTAAACTATTTTATACAAAGTAAATATACTTATACAAAAATATATTTTGTTGCCGATTTTATTAAGATCTCGACCTGCTCTTTCAAAAAATACTAATTTGTATTTGGGTTGCATTATAAATTTGATTAGATGAGATCAGTTTATTGACACTTATCGTCAGGAATGCACTGAATGAAGAAAAAGTACACCAGAGGAACTACTTTGTTTGTAGTGTTAGGGGTGTACAATATTAGTATCTCTGTTACTGTGTGTTACGGTTCTATCTTTAGTGACGTTATTTTGTGATATACAGCGGAACCTCATTAATCCGGACTAATTGGGGCTTGAAAGTATTCCGGATTAATGAAAGTCCGGATTTTAAAAAACCATATAAAGTAAGATACAATACGATTAAAACAGTATTATATAAAAACAAAGCACATTTATTTTAAATTAAAAGTAATATATATGGACAAATAATTAATCCGCAAGAAATAAATTACAATCTAGAGAAGACCGGGGAGGGTTGCAACAGAATTCACATAATATTTTTTACACGTTCATTTTTATTAAATAAGTTTTTGTATAGTATGTAAGTATTTATACATGTGTCACAAAATAAAAATATAAGCTTCATGAAACAAAATTTAAAATTATTTCATGCTATTTTAAATATCGTGTGCACGCGTTGCAACACTAGATGGGGCGAGTTGCAACACAATGTGATAATCATATACATGATTAAGAAAAGCAACACAAATATAGTAGGAGGCTTTTTCTATCGTTATGTTTTGTCAGAGTTCTTCAAATGAATGCAAGTATTAACAGTTTAGGCATATATAAAAAGGATTATCTTTAGCACAATGCCAATGGACCCAAAATTTGCATACAGTTCATTGAACCTATTGTTCCCCATTTGCATTGCACCCGTATTTTCCCCCACAAGCTAAACAAAGCACGCCATTGTTTTCATCTGAAGATGTGTCCATGAATTATTATTATTATTATTATTTGTAGGTCCATCGACACAGTGAGGTCATTAGGGCCTTTAAGGATATTAAAAACAGAGTAAAATCCCCATAGGGGAGATAAATAATAATTCACCTGCAGAATATACAGGTGAATACACAATATACAAAACAATATATGATATAAATACAAAAATAATAGATCCCAATATGATAAAATACCCATATGAGACACTCCATAGGAGTGCTCAAATGGGCTATTAGTACAAATTGAGTGATACACCTTCTAAAAAAAGCATAGGTTTATACACTACATTAAAAGTACAGAATAAACATATTAAAATATAGCACGTTCAAATAATAATAATAATATGTTAAAAAGACAAAACAAACATTAAAATAAAATATGTTAAAGAGACAAAACAAACTTATTAAAATAAAATATGTTAAAAAGACAAAACGAACATGTTAAAATATACTAAAAATGTTAAAAATAATCTCAATATGAGATAAAAATCCAAATGACTCACTTTATAAAAGTGAATCAAATGGCATTTAAAATATTCGCCTGGTGTATAAAATGAAGTAAAAACATGGCTACATCTGCACTGTCGCGTAGTAAAAACCGAAGATCATCAGTAAAATCAAGAGCCAGGCGGATAGGGGCATATTTACGACACTCCACCAGAATGTGATACACAATAAGGGGAGCATCGCAAAACTCACACACTGGAGGTGGATCCCCTCTTAATAAAACTCACGGGTCAGAAATGTATGCCCGACGTGGAGTCTCTTCACGATGACCTCCTCTCTTCTAAACTTTCGTATAGAAGAGGGCCACCGCGACACACCGTCCCTGATGGACCGCAGCTTGTTCTGAGCAGGAGTCGAAACCCACTGATCGTGCCAGGTGCGTAAGACCCCACGCGACCTAAAAATATGATACCCAAATTCGCCTTAGGAGGGAGATGGACCGCCTCCTTGGCTGCCTGATTCGCCAGTTCATTTCTTGAAAGACCAGCGTGACCAGGAATCCAGCAGAAGGTGAGCCGGGTGTTTAATAAATAAATTATAAAATTTGCTCAAGTATCATCTGCACGAGTGGATTCCAGGAGTACAGGATGGACAATGGCAACAGAGCACTCAGGAATCCGTGCAGATGAGAACAGAACGGTGACAGTTACGATAGACGAAACGCAGATATTTAAAAAATAGCGTACAATTAAGCCGTAAAAACACTAGATTCACAAGGTAAGCCAAATTTTAAAAAAAATCTCCACGGCAAAGGTGCATCCCACGGAGGGCCCACATTTCGAACCATCCGTGTAGATACGCTTAAAACCCTGAGAGCGAGTGGAGAGGAGCTCGTTAAAGGTCCTCTCAAATATAATCAGTGGGCTAGTCGTTTTAGGGAACTTGGATGGATCAAAATGGCGTTGAGGTAGGCGTATCTTCCAGGGAGAAACTCAACCTGGGGATGTGGGGATAGCCTTTGGCAGGACTATCCCACACGTGTCGAAAACCAATAACATCCTGATTCCAACCGGCCTTGTACTACGCCATTTGGTTTCATACAAGACACGGTTAGGGGGATGAAACACAGGACGGTAAGCAACATGGTCTGGCATGCAGTGTAGTTTCGAGACGTAAGATGCCAGAAGATAGGACCGCCGGTAATGAAGAGGGGGCTCACCGGCGTCGGCACAGATGCTGACGACTGGACTGATACGAAAAGCATTAGTAACCAGTCGAATGCCAGCATGGTGGACACTATCTAATATCTTTAATGCTGAAGGTCTAGCTGATCCATAAACGAAACTGCCGTAATCTAGTTTCGATCTTACCAAGGCCCTATAAAGCCCATCAAGGTTTCCCTATCAGCACCCCAAGAGCGACCACTAACCACTTTAAGCAGATTCAATGCTTTGACACATCTCGCTTTCAGGTCTTTTATGTGGGGATCCAAGTTAGTTTAAAATCAAATAAAATACCCAGGAACCTTTCGGTGTCTGAGACTGCTAAAACAACGTGGCTCGTTAAAATAATGAGGGTTGGCTGTATTCCGCGCAATCTATGAAAGTGGACGAACGTCGTCTTGGCTGCGGAGAAGCGCAAGCCGCAACGCGATGCCCACATCCATATATTGTTGACAGCTAATTTTATCTGCTGTTCAGCTCTGTGGAGGCTCGATGAACTGCAATAAATTGCGTAGTCATCCATAAAAAGACAAGAACGAACAGGTAAGCGCACGCTGATCACAATGCTATTCATCGCGATAGCGAACAACGTACAGCTCAAAATACTTCCCTGAGGCACCCCATTTTCTTGAATAAAATTATCGGATAAGGTGTTAATCAACCTTACCCGGAAGTGTCTACCCGGCATAAAATTCGATATAAAAACAGGGAGGTTCCCTCGGAACCCCCAATTAAAAAGGGTCATCAAAATGCCGTACCGCCAGGTGGTGTCGTACGCCTTCTGCAAATCAAAGAAAACAGCCAGAAGGAGTTGCATATGGAAAAAGACGTCACGAAAAGCAGTCTTGAGACGGACAAGGTGATCCACCGTGGATCGGTTACGGCGAAAACCACATTGAGTATTAGATAGCAGATTTGCGGGAATCTAAATACCATATAAATCGTTTTGATAATTTTTTCCAATATTTTGCATACACAACTAGTTAAGGCTATCGGTCTATAACCAGTTGGGTATAGTTTATCGTTGCCACTTTTATGAATCGGTATAACGGTTGCTTACCTCCATAGTGATGGGAACTGATGAGATTCCTAAACACTATGTAAAGGTGCAAAAGAAATACTTCCCCGGCATGGGGCAGCTGTTGTAATATTTCACAACGTATGTCGTCCGGTCCAGAAGCTGTGTTACCCTCCTGGGACAGAACATACTTCAGTTCATCTAAAGTAAAGGGGGAGTTGTAATCCTCCCCCCGGCTCTGACCAAAGTCAATAGAATGGCGTTCCATGTTCCGCTTATGCGCTGCAAAATCATTAGGGTAGCTTGCAGAGTTAGAAATAGCGGTGAACATAGAGCCCAATACATTGATGACCTCCACAGGGGAGGAGACAAGCGAACCATTTGACATGAGGGCAGGTATATTATTTATGGTATTTTTGTTACTACGTAATTTACGAATATTGTCCCAAACTTTAGTTATGGGAGTGGAAATAGTAAGGGTAGAAATAAATTGTTTCCAAGACTCACTTCTGCTTTCACAAATGATACGGTGAGCTCGAGCACGAAGAATACGGAATGACTCCAGATTATCTTTAGTGGGACGTCGATGGAAGAGACGTAGGGCCCTTCGACGGTCAGAAATAGCCAACCGACACTCCTCGTTCCACCAGGGAACTGGCCGGTGGTGTGGATAAGGCGAGGATTTAGGAATGGAAGCCCTCTCCGCCGCGATGACCGTCGAAGTAAAATGCCCAACCTTAACATCGACGTCAGGAGAATTGGATTCATCATATACGGTGAGCTCGCGGAATTTATCCCAGTCAGCACGTTTGATAACCCACTGGGGTAGCCGTGCTATACCGGCTGAAGTGGTGAAAGCAAAATGGGAAAGTGATCGCTGCCACATAGATCCGAGTGAACCTCCCAAAGGAAGTGAGCAGCGATCCCAGGGCTACATAAAGTTATGTCGATGGCAGAGGATACACCATTAAAGGTGGAGAAGTGTGTCTGGGTCCCGGTGTTCATTAACACCAGGTTTCCCGAGACAAGAATATCCTCTACCATCCTCCCACGGGCGTCTGTAAAATTAACTGGGACGTATTGTAAGCCTACCTAGCAGTGAACTGAGTAAATTATAGATTTGAGCCCCAACATTTTCATCACTGGCAAAACAAACTAGACGAGACTAACGCCTTCGTCTGCGCACCCACTGATGTGGAAAACATTACGTTTCTAGAAGGTAGATCAGGGTTGTAATGGTTTCAAACTATTAGATTCATAGCTTTTTGGGGAATTTTAAGACAATTTCTCTTTCCTCCATGTCTTACTACCCGTTTGGTTCCCCATTTAATTAGAATAATTAACTAATGATTAGTAAGTAAAAATTTAGAGGAAATGTGTCCGCATTGGTGGGGCTGAGAGTGGGAAACAATTGATGTTTAAACCACCCTCATTACACCGGTTGGGATTTGAACTTCAAACTCCTTGGGATTTTTTCATTGAGTCTTAGTAGCTGTTTTGGTTACACGCATACATTTATTACGCTAGTGTAATAAAATTAGTAAAGTGGAATTTTAGAGGAAATGTACTTTATTTGCTTGGAGGAAGGGAAAAAAATCTTAGTACATCCGACCGGCACTCGAACCCGACCTTCCCCTCATCAGCAATCAAACCAGGCTATGCGAGCTTGATATTTAGCCTGCGTGCCCACCGATACTGGTGAAAGAGCTATTAAATCCAGTATTGTACAGGATTTGAAAACCGTCGGCTTCGTTCCATTAAAAATGATAATGTCTAAAATATCTTCGTTTTCTAAGGGATTCGAATAAATTTATTTTTACATTTTATCGTGAGTTTCTGTCTGTTGACATTGTTTAAATCAACTAACGTACAAAACACTGATGGGAAACCGAACTTTTCTTTTTTTATGCCTCAACTTGATCTTCTTTTTTTTTCCTTTTCTTATTTGTAATGGTCGGAATAAAATGAATAAATAACAACGTGTTCGACTTAAAAAAAAAAAGAGTAGGCAATTCGTGTTCGGCTCGGTTTCCTACGTGCTCTAGGGCCTAAACTGGATTTATGTCTGTTTCCGTGAGGTTTTTTTTCCCCGCCCCTCACCCCCTACCCTACTTAGTTGGTAAATATATTTCTCTTCTTCTCCCTGCAAAACTTTTCTAATTTATTACCTTGCAATATTGTTTTTATTTCATCTGTATATAAAACGAATATACAATGTTCGCAATGAGAGAGCACAGCATATCTTCCCCGTCCCGGTTCTCAACGTTATTTTTCAATTTTTGCTTATGCCGACAAACTTTCAACTTTATTAGGCAACAATACTTTACTACCAACACAGCGAAATAATGTGGGTGTATTTTTTATTTTTTTTTAATAAATCAAAACTTGATGTTATAATTTAGTAAAGTGTAAACTGTAAAGTCATCGCGATAAGCGTACGTGTATAAAACATTCGACTTTTTAAATCTGAATACTCAATTTGGAGTATGAGTATTTAAAGTGGGGATGTTTGGGACACGATTTTTTTTTTGTTTCAGTTTTTATAGCAAAACTTTCTTTGGTTAAAATCTAATATTGAGTCAGTAGAAATATAAAGTTTAATTATCTTCCCAAGGTGATATCAACAGTTCTTGAATATCTATCAATGGTGGGGCCGGCCCGAGGTAAATTTCGTGCCCGGACGGGATTGCTTTTTGGCACCCCCCCTCCCTCCGTATAACTGATGGATAACATAGTCCATTCGCCATAGGAGTGGTGGTAACTGACAGCGAGCAAAAGCTACCAGATATACTCCCACGAAACCATTCGCCAGACCATATTACCTACAAAACCACAATATGTTGATTTGTTGTTAACTTTGGCAGTCAAAACGTTCACAACAACCATTTATTTTTAATTTTGTTTTTCTCTTGACCGTTCTTTAAATCTTCTTCTAGCTGCCAACTACCACATTTTCCATTGGCGGTTGGACTCTGGGAAAATATGAAAATAATCCCCAAACCTAACGTAGCTTGAACGCGATGAGAAAATAATTTAAAGGGAAACGCCACAAATGTTAACCATACGCTAAACGTTTGTCTTAGAGATTGTACAAAAACTGTTTGGATTAAAATAAAACTATAATTACCTGTTTTGTAGACAATGTTCTATATTTTTACTTTAAGTTTAACAAACACGTTGACATAATGAACGGTTTACGTTATAATTACAAAAAAAAAGTTTTAGAGTGTCATTTTTTCAATATGGCAAATGTAAAATAACTGTTTAAAAGTGGTATTATATTCTATTTCACTCACCACAAAATTATACTAATATATAACATTTAATGTTGGTATCAAATGGTTACTATGTAACTCCACCATTAGGCCCAGGCTTCATTAAGTATGGGGATTATTTTCCTATCACGCCCAGATTACGTTAGGTTTGGGGACTATTTTCATATTATGCCCATGTTACGTTAGGTTAGGTCTAGCTTTTTTTTGGGGCCCCCTCAATCTGGTGCCCCGGGCAGCCGACCGGTTCGCACGGTCCTTGAGCCGCCACTGATCAAGGGTGTCCTGGAATTTAATGACAACTTTTTCTCTTCATTTAAAAAGTTTGTCATCTAATGCTGCTATGCTCATGACAAATATTTAAGAATAGTTGTTATCACCATGTTTAAAAAATTAAACTATTTGTTTCTACTGGATAAACATTTTATTTCTTTATTTAGCAAAACATATTTTTTTGCTATAAAAACTGCAAAAACACTCGCCTTTTTCTCGCGTTCGTTATATCCACACCTTAATAAAGGTTTGCAATCAAAATTGTACGGTATCAATTACATTTAATTTAATTGGTTGATATATTCGACCTCAGTGGTTTTGGGGTAAAGTGCTCGCCTCATGACTCGATATTCATGAGTTTTCTTGGGCGATAAAAATCCGTGGCACAACTTCCTTCGAAAGGCAAGTAAAGACGTCTGTCCCATGTAAAGGAACCCTGTAAGTTATGTAAAAATACCTTACCCGCCAAAATTGGTAAGCCCTTTCGATCTCACTCAGAGAAATGCTCATGTGCTGATACAAACAGTCGGTTTAGAAAGTGCACGTTAAAAATTAGGTTGGGGTGAAATTGGGGGGCATGGATGAATTATGTTCTAAGAAAATTGTTATAATAATATATATTTTTATAAAATGTTTTAAAAACTAAACTTAAGTTGAACTACGCTAAAGTTATATTTCCATGGGAAAAGCCTATTTGACATCTATAAAAGTTATTATATTTACTTTCACGTATTCATACGTAAAGTCATGTGATATGCAGCTTTCCCAACACCCTCAGTACACTCGACTAGGATTCGAATCCCGATCTCCCCAATACCGGTCAATTCAGTATATCATGAGAAGAATTGTTAGACTATGCGGCCACCGTTGCAGATATGATTTAATCGATCAAATGTAAGTTGTTTGCAACCTTCGTTAATGATTTATAATCTTTATTGTGTATTTATTTTTGCACCTCATTTAACTAACCATCCGTACTATCTGCATTTAACTGTGCTAATGAGATAGGAAAGAAGAGGAAGATTAAAAAACGACTTATTGAAAACCTCATTTGTTAAACCTTGTCGCATCATTGCATCCAACCATGTCATCTTTAAGCTATTGATAACTACTAATATGTTGGACTGAAATTCGTAAGAACTATTTTATATCTGATGTTTTAAATCTGTATCGGGTAAATGCATTGTTGACAATATTTGTTTTAAGCCTCTTTTTTATTCAATGGTAAAAATATCATTTGATCCTCATTTGTGTCTCATCTTGTGTGTTTGTCCTCTACTAATTTTTTAATATAAATATTAACAAACAGGATCATTTCATTGGATCCAATGAGTCTATATTTATAAAGCTAAGTATCCTAATTTATTCATCAACGCACAGCTGAAACCGTTGAACCTAGGAACTTTAAATTTTAGGGATATTTCCCTTAATAACGTAGGCTCCCACTAAGAACGGATTTTTTGAAATTTAGCCCCTTAAGGGATGAAAAAGAGAGTTAAAAAATAGAATATGTCAGAAACCGCTTGAGCTAGAAATACGTGTTCTTTGTCAAAATCGAAAAAATATGAGTTCGACAAATTTTCAATATTCGCGCCCGCAGAGGTAAAAATGGGGGTGGTAACTTTCTTGAATGGTACATATATCTCTGAAACATCTTAAGATAGAAAGGCTCAAATTGGGGAAAAATACTTTTCTTAAAAATAAATAAGTAAATGTTATCTTTTTCGAAAGAATATTACCTGTAAGGGTGAATGGGAAGGGGGTGTTTTTTTCCGAGTTAAGAGACAGGCCTATATATCGAACATATAAAGCTAGAGACGTGACTCTTTGATAACAAAACACACATGTGGGCAGCATCATTGCTTACTATTCACTTTGGAAATTGTTTGATGTTGTGGATGTTAAAACTCAGAAACATATGTTTGCTTACTATTCTCTGGAAATGGTTTGATATCGTGGATGTCAAGACTCAGAAATATATCTTTGCTTGCTATTTTCTTTAGAAAAAGTTTGTTTTTTGTCAAGGAAACGTTATGACCGGCTATAAACATTGTATAGGCTCGCCCCTTGCTTCTTTGCAACTTATCTCTACTTCTAACTCTCGACAACATTTTTTAATTTTCTCATTTTTTTTAATGCGATGAAAATGGGAAGGGGGGTGAGACCTTGGAGGTAGATGTGAAAATGGTACCTTCGCTATATCATTGTCCCCCTTGTTGTGGTGATGGGGCTTGCCTGTTCCGTTCCCTGTCATTATCAACAGAACTCATGGTGCGAGAGGTTCGTGACCTCATATTGCAATGTATTGTTGACAACTGTGAGAAGTCCAGTTAGGGTTGCTTAACATGTATGACAATAACTATTCTAGTGCTTTTGAGTAGCCTACTGCACTGACATGTTCAAGTTCGGTACTTATGGTACCTATTGTGAGCGTGTGGCAGCAGGGGAATTATTCGAGTTTGTTTTTGAAGTTTTCTGCAACGGCCAACTCTTTGCATCGTGTGCTATTGAAGGTCGCCCTCTGTAGAGACTGCGCTCCACGAGATGACTATCTGGTGGCGTAGGGTCCCTCCTGATGAATGGTGAGGTACGGTACGTGAATCAGTGCCTAACACCATCCATCTCCCAACTCTACTCATCCTTCACACTTCCCTCACAAACACCATCCATCTCCAAACCCTACTCATCCTTCACACTTCCCTCACAAACACCATCCATCTCCCAACCCTACTCATCCTTCACACTTCCCTCACAAACACCACCCATCTCCCAACCCTACTCATCCTTCACACTTCCCTCACAAACACCATCCCTTAAATCCCCAAAAAGAGGGCTCTGGACAAACGTCGTGTCAGATTGACTGGTGCTACAAGAAGAAAACAACTGAAGGAAGCAATCAAGAAAGATGTGAAAAGTAATTTCGAAGTGCAGAGAGCGGTTAAGAAGAGATGCAAAAAAAACAACACAAGTGAGTCGGGGTCAAGTTCAGAGGTACGACCCCGCGGTGGTAAAGCAGGTGGCGAAGCGGGCGCTGCCTTGGAGAGCAAATAAAAACTATGGGATGCCCATTTACCTGACTCGGACTATGAGTCAAACAGAACCATTACCCCGGGTGGCATGAGCAGTGTGTCCTAGTGGTTCAAGGCTCTCAAGTGGAAGGACGAGTTTGCTGACATGTGGTGCAGCTCGCCCACACTGTGAACAGTTAGTATGTTATACTTAGTGCAGCATTCTATATTATATTTCCTATGGAATGGGGTTTCATTCAGTGACATTTGAGTTTCTTGAAAAATGATAGTTGTGTTATTCTATTAAGGGAAGGTTCTCATTTAGAGAGAGGTTTTTTGAAAATTGCTAAAAAAAACTAAGGAAAAACCATAAACCTTTTCAATGATATTTTTATTGATTAATTTCATACTTTTACTACACACTACCTATAAATTGTAACTGAAATATCATATAAGAATTTTAACATTTTTTTAATGAACCTCCACGAACTAGAAGCACATGGCTGCCTATTATGGGGAGTTTTTTTTAAAAATAAATTTATAATTAAGCTAAAAACATAAAACCTAAACATAATAATACAATTAAAGTGACCATATATCGTTGGTTGGACAATTCTCACAGACAAAGTTATCGACAACGCCAGCACACAAAGCATGTGCCCACTTTCGCCATTGCGAACACATAAACCACTTTTCACCACTCTTATCATGATAAAATATTCCACTGCAATAGAAACATTCAGCATCTTGATGACTCGCAGCATCCGTCAACAAGAGGAACTACTAGGTGTGAATCATTTGATAAGTTGGATTCCATCGAAGGAGACATAGCTAGCTTGCAACAGGGTCAAATTTATTTTAGGCCTAGGTTTGAATTTCAGTTTGTCATGCTTTATTTTCTCTTTCCGCTTGAGAGATTCCTTTTTTTCTTTCTTTCTTGAGAGCTAGCTTTTTCTTTTCCTCCTCTTTCTTCCCGGGAGATTCCTCTTGACTTTTTTTAATCCACTTTATTTCGCTTAAGTACTTCTTCTATAGTCAACTTTTCAGGAGGTCCTGTGATTTTGTTTGCTGAACCAGCGTTATTTGTTTGGGATTTTTTGTTATACTCGTAACAGGACTTAGATCCAAACCTCGCACTACTACTGTTGGTCAAGTGTATGAACACGACGGCTAATTACTATTGTGGCTGTTATTCATGGAGCCTGTTGGTGAGGATTTTTCGGGAAAGGGCCGATGATCTTGTGAGAAGGATGGGGTTGGATGGCCAGGCGAAGGATTTGATGGTCCACTTTGAGGTGAAGGTTTGTCTTAAAACCAAGGACAGGTCGTGCAGGGGGAATTCCTCGGACCTATTAGATGTTGCGGTTGTGGAATACACTTTCAGCTGTTGCTACACTCTGATAGATTTTACCAAAAACCTCTCCTATATAATCTTGTATAATAGAGACGTATCTGCGAAATGATTTTCAACTCACTTACATTGAGCCGTTTTAAATGTTCCCATAAACGAAACATAAGGAGGATGTTAACGTAGTTTTCCCTGGCAAGATTGATGACATCTAAATTCATGGAATGGGAGTAGGGTCCATCTAATATCAAAATAACAGGGTCCTCTTCTGTTGGCTTTGTACAAGTTATGAAGTGACGAAACCACCGCTTGAATAGGTCTGTTTTAATCCACCCTGAAATGCGACACGACCTATTAAAACCGGGAGGTGTTCCCTTTATTAGAGTAGTTTTCATATTTTTTATTGGGAATATTATCAAGGGAGGGATGTAATGGCCAGCAGAGCTCGTGAATGTTAATTCTTTCATAGAAAGGATGTTGGTATGTTTTTGTTGGACCACGGCTATGCCAGTCTCATCACAATCGTACAACCTTGTGGGATTACCCCGAATTTTAGTTGGGTGGTTCAAAGATGTTAAAAAATTACTCAACAGGTTATTGACAGAAACCAACCGCTATGGCCCTCTAGAAGCCCTAGGGCTTTACGAACTATAATCTCGGAATGTCTTGATAAATAGTTCTTAAACTACTTTTTTCCCAGTCGTTCGTTTTGTGCTTAAGCGGGTAATTCTGATTCCGTTACTTTTTACTAAGCTACTGTTTCATGATTTTACTAGCTTGCAAAAAAAAATCCATTAAAAGACATTGTTCAGTTAAATCTTTTTCCAACTAAAATGTAAGTTTTGGTTTCTTGCCTAGAGCTTTTAATTTATAACTTCAGTTGGGCTTTTGTCTATAACCCCAACATAAAGAGGTTGCAAAAGGTGGCTGGTGTGAACAAGAAAATAAAAAAAAAAAAGTCTGATTGTTCTTGGCCAACTCGACAATTTTGGACTAAGATAGAATTAATAAAAATCCATTAAAATTACATTAGACCTTTTGTGCGGAATACTATCAATGAAGAACTGGAACCATTTAAGGAATATTTCACTATTGATCCAGCTAGTAAAGGCATTGCGTACCAGGTTGTCTTCTATCAGGAATCCTGCCTCTATCCAATCCGCGACGATCTCCCTCATCGCCGGCGTGTCCCGTGTTCGACGGAAGACGAATGATGCCTCCGGAGGTCGTGGCAGTTGAATTCCGGGCTCTTCCAACATCCGGAATCTGCGTCTGTTGTTCCATATCTTAGGACTCACTGCTTTAACGCGTTGTGACTCGTATTTGCAGTCCTTTAGCATCACGAATTCCTCGGTCTCTTCTGTGTCTAGCAGATTAGTGAAGGATTTTCCTAATGTCGGGCAGATTGATGCTTCCGTCTCGATTGATACCTCGTCCTCGTCTATTTCATCAGGAGGTGCTGAGTCGCGGTTAACCTGGGCCCTCTGCGGCTGGTGTTTGGCGGTGCTACTGGTTCTTCCAGTTCCTCTGTTTCAAGTCCGAGACTGGCCACTAGCTCTTCCAGGTTGTCGAATACCTCTGTCTGTGGTTCTTCGTTAGCGACGTTCCTTATCCATTCTTCGAGTTCCGTTACCGATGGCAATGGGTTGCCCCACACATCCGTGTCCTGGTCCTCTCTCACATCGGGAGATCCAGCAGAGCCGAAGTCGATGCTTGGATCTGGGAGCCATTCGTCCATGGTGAAGGTGCTTATCTCCGTCACTGAGTTGAGTAGGTCCCAATCTTCTTGCGTCAACGTATCAAGGGCCTGTCCGATAGCTACCGCTTGACCGTATGTTGGAGGGGGGGAGGCCTGCTTCAATATACACCTGATCGATAGCTTATCTTGATGGTGGACTCTTCTTACTACGTGCCATCTTGACTAAGTGTTGTTGCGTCTCCCTTCTCTCCGTCCCGACTGAGTCCCGAGGTACCCTGCTCCCTTGCTTTTATAGCTTCGCCCGCGGGCGGAATAAGAGAGAGCAAAGGTCCCCGGGGGACAGCCGAGGGCGGAGCGGAAGGAGAACGCGGCTAATGCCTTTATTTATCTATATACAATAGGTTTACAAGATCAATATTTACACTATGAACACTCCCTTGCTTTTATAGCTTCGCCCGCGGGCGGAATAAGAGAGAGCAAAGGTCCCCGGTGGACAGCCGAGGGCGGAGCGGAAGGAGAACGCGGCTAATGCCTTTATCTATATACAATAGGTTTACAAGATCAATATTTACACTATGAACATTGAAAATTCCTGCGTCTTGTGTCTCCTCCCTAAGGATCCGTTGTAGTATTCTTCGTGATGGACCGTCCGCCGGGTTGTGTTGATTGAAAATTCTAGCTTTACTATTGCGTTAGTTAGATGGTCTAATTTCAGCTTGTCGTTCCATCAAATATCCTTAGAGGTGGTATCCAGGTACCATCGGCACAGACACATCCGATGACAGTATAGGTCCGCATATGATCTTTTGTAGACACATTTTTTCCCGATTGCAGTCACGACCTTATTGGGCTTCACCATATAAGAAAATTTCGTTGCATCTCAATTCCATATTTGAAAAGGGGACTCAGTGAGATTTAGCTTTTGAAAAAGGTGCCCAAACTTAATGTAAAAAAATCATTCATTCACTGTTTGCTTATTGGCCATGGGTGCGCGATGTGCAGAGATATTTTTAGGCACAATGAAAGATAATCCATACCATTGCTTAAAGTTTGCCCTTCACCACTTACTAGCAACTTTATTTTCTTCAGTAAAGAAACTTTGTCTCCCAGCTCGTTCTGCAACTCTCGATGCTACAGCTCTCTAACTAGCTGGACCGTAAGTCCGAACCCTAGTTCCTGCATCTCAATAATATAGTTACATATTTCTATCTCTGAAAGTAAGGTAGCTTGGGAAGATTGATTGCATCACCATCACATGTTTCAACATTGTTTTGAATCCATTGTTTGTGAGACGACCAGGGAATGTTTTTAATTCTCGCAACTTTATAGCTCGTCATTTGTTGTTCTTTAACTAATTTAGCGGCGTATTTCAGGTCATAATTACTATAATATCTTCAAACAGTACTTTAATTTATTTTGCTACTTTTTTGTTTTTGGGTCACATTTTAAATTTAGGTAATTAGGTGATAGAAAAATATGCAAGCAAGGTAATTTGGTGATAGTCTATATTAAATAATGATTGCTTTGAAACATTGTATTATATTCTTAAGTGTATGATTGTAAGAAGAATAAGTTAATATTTAAAACATATACTATATCAAACTTAGAGTAAAAATAGCCACGTTTCAGTCACCTTAAAATTAAATTAAAATCGTAAGAAACCGTAAGTTCTAACTAAGAACTTCACTCAAAACACAACATTAGACCTACTTAAAATATAATTGAACTTTTTTAATACAATCAAGTTTAACTTGAACAAGGAATTATTTAAAACTCTGGTGTCAACACCACATAAACAAATGATATAAATGATATGTGACCAACTGCGTTTTCATATAGCGCTCCTAGCGGAAGTAACATTAACTTCATCATGGGTGAGCTAGAAGTGGGACATCTTACACCATCTGTTGACAAAAGTTTGAACCTAAGTGATTAGAGGTTATGTGGATATACAAGAAGTGGGACATCTTACACCATCTGTTGACAAAGGTTTGAACCTAAGTGATTAGAGGTTATGTGGATATACATTTATAAAAAAAAATCAACAAATTAACCGTATCACCAAAGAACCTTACTTCACACCACCATTTAATGACAAGCTTTCCCCTTTCTTTTGAATTACCCCATTAGCATACTAAAAGGGTAAATTAAAAAGTAACAGGGAAAGTGCATCTCCTTGTTTCAATCCATTAAGAATTTTGAAAGTATCTGATAAGTGACGTCCATCCCGTACTCTGCCACACATATCTGTAAAACACACCTCAATTAGCTTGACAAGCTTTTTTTTGGGTATCACAAATATATTTTTAATTAATAAGAATTATTCCTAAAGAGAATTGGAAGCACATTTGGCATTTCCTGACTAACAGTTTATGAGAAAAACAGTTTTTGTTGGTTTCTGTAAAAATTTAAGCTACAACGTTGTTTCGGCCCATTATTAAATTGTAGTAAATAGTCAGGATGGCGTATTGTCAAATAATTTGAACTTGTATTTGTTTATATGCCGCTGAAATACTAAAATAAGCAGAACAGGCCCATAGTTACAGTCTCCTATGTGTATCTGGTTTTTATTTAGAATACAAAACTAATTTTCTTCCGCAAATATTTTGTTTTAATATTCAGTGGAGGATTCTCATCAACGCCATTACAACACGGTTCTGACCCTTATTTCAATATATATTGTGAAATAATTGGCTTATTAGATTTATTTGTACTTTTTCGATATTTTCATGTCCCTTCTAATGGTCTTCCGTGTACCTCGTTTTACCGAATAACATCGTGTCATTTGGTCAATAGTATCGACTCCACTTTTTGTAGAGTCGTAATATAAGTTCATGTCAGTTTTTCATCTTCATCGACATGTATGTCACTGTGCTGAATGGCTAGCTAACCTCAGCCCCTAACAGGATCCTAATCAATACACCATTCTTTCCTGGTTTGTCTTTCATAACTACCTTGTAAGGACATCTTCCGCGAAATAAATTGAGGATTTCATCAATCCTGTAACCCGCCTCGGTGGCGTAGTTGGCTAACGCGCCAGTCGTGTTGAGTCAGACCACCAAGTACGGGGAGATCTAGGTTCGAATCTCGGTTGGGTGAACTGGGGAGGGTTTTTCCTAAATGGGTTTTCACTCTCCCTCCACGCAAATGCGGGCTCACTTCCTCTAAATTCAACCTTACCCATTCCTAATCCATTAGTGTAATTAATACTAAAGCGTACAACCCGAACGGGTTGTATGACGCGTTGCTAAATAATAATAATAATAATAATAATAATAAATCCTGTACAGTATTTTGGAAACAGTTTGTTAATTTCTTGGAAAATTTCACGTAACGGTGCAAATCTCTCAAGTCTTTCTCCGTTCATGTCTGGTATTTTTAGCATCAAATCGAATTATGTTAAATAAAAAATTAAAATTATAGCAAAGCGTCTTATTACCCGTTCGGATTATACTCTTAATTACTAGTTACGTTAATGGTTTAGGAATCGGGAAGGTTAAATTTAGAGGAAGTGAACCCACATTTGTGTGGAGGGAGAGTGAAAAACCACCCCCAGTTCACCCGACCGAGATTCGAACCTCGATCTCCCCGTCCTCTGCAGTATAGCTGAACACGAAACTAGCGCGTTAGCTAACTACGCTACCGAGGAGGGTTATGTTTAGTAATTCATAGAACTTGTGTCTCTTCATTGTGCCCCTGTAGACAAGTCTACCGAGTAGAACAGACTAGAGATCATGAATGTATATTTATGTGTCATTGTTTACCCACATCAAAATTAGTAGTTCAAAGAAAGCATTAAGTTCTAGATCAATGGTCGTGGCAATTTTTTTCCTGATGGCTTCTTAATTTGTATATTTCACAAGAATTTGAACGATTTTAGGTGGCATAAACCTTTCAGAAGATTCCACAATATAATTTGTTCACCCATCCTGTTTCAAACCTGGTAGTACGCAAAAGATGTTACATATCCCCGTCATAATTGTCTAGGAGGATAAGTTACATAGAATATTTCAGATCTAGCTACTATTTTATCTAGATGACTGTAGTATCATTATCTTCATTGTCTGTTGAGTTATCTGAACATTTTATATAATTTTCAGATTCACTATTGTCTTGCTCTAAATCAACTATTTCCCTTCATTATAATCACCATTCTCTTCTTCACTCAAACTGTCATCTTCTTCAGGTAAATCATATTCTAGTTCGTTAATTATGTCTGTATCAGAAACATGTCTTGAACTCATTATAAATATAAGGCCGTAAATAAATAAAATAGTTAAGTTTTTTTTATATAGGGGGTTTATGAAATACACCCAAAATATGGCTGGAATAGAAGTCCTGGTAAAGGTTTACGAGTTGGCTATCCCCAGAGAAAGGGACGGACTCACCATAGAAATGTGTAGCTGAGGCGTCCCACGCTGCAAGAAGGGTCTAGCCCCAAAGGACTATGCCGGATGGAATTTCTCCTCTGGTAAAGCTGATGTACACACATACGGTGTTAGTTTTATTTTACTATAGGTAAACTCAATACTAGAGAGTTCTTCTTTCCATAAAAATGACTCATCACTACGCCATGGAACCTCCGTCACTTTCACCCCAATACCGTTCTTTTCTCAGAAATCCTCTCGCCTAGGACACTTTGCCGCGCATCTTCCGAGAATTACACCGAAATTGGCGGCAAGGCTCCCTCAAAAATACCTAATCTTGCTAAATAATCTTTTTATAACCAAATACAAAAATTTGAAAAACTCTTAAAATTAACAACAAAATTCTAATCCCTGAAACCATTACAAAATATTTCTGGCTCTCCTACACGTCAAAAATGGTCTCCCGCTAGAAAAATATAAATAAATAAAGACAGAAAAATTAGTCTTCTTTCTCTCTCTACCATCGCGCGTTACAAACGCTCTCTTGGTAGCACGCTCGTGTGGCGGGTTCGTAAACTACTTAACCAATCAAGATGGATCCCACGAAAGAAATTTGTAATAATTGACATAAGCTGAAAAAAGAAACAACGATATAAAATAACTACAAAACAAGGTACGTAATAAAACAATGCAAAGCTTAATATAATATTAAATTTCGAATATTTTTTGTTTTTTTCCAAAGAAGTAAGGTACCTTAATTACCACCTTAATTAGTTAATATTCCCGGGTAACAGAAACTAAAACGAACGTGCTGCCAAGGCGGCCTTTACTGACATACCACAAATATACATAAAAAAGGTTTCTAAAAAAACTAATATAATTAAATTACGGGAAGGTAAAATAATCATTAAAAAAATAGCTAGGGGATTATTGAAAATCCTCACAATCCTAATCTGCACGGATTCCATGAGTGCTCTGTTGGCACTATCCACTTTGTACTCCTGGAATCCACTCGTGCAGATTATATACGAGCACATTTTAAAAATTGATTTATTAAACACCCAGCTCGCCTTTTGCTGGATTCCTGGTCACGCTGGTCTTTCAGGAAATGAACTGGCGGACCAGGCGGCCAAGGAGGCGGTTCATCTCCCTCCTGAGGCGAGTTTGGGTGTCATGTTTTTAGAACTAAAAGGTTATGTTCGGCGTGGGGTCTTACGCACCTGGCACGAGCAGTGGGCTTCAACCCCTGCTCAGAACAAGCTGCGGTCCATCAGGGACGGTGTGCCGCAATGGCCTTCTATAATAAAGTCTAGAAGAGAGGTCATCGTGAAAAGAATCCGCTTCTCGCATATATTCCTGACCCATGGTTTTTTTATTTTTTTATTGAGAGGGGATCTACCTCCAGTGTGTGACCTTTGCGATACTCCCCTTTGTTCCGCGACAGCGCGGATGTAGTCATATGTTTACTCAGTTTATACGGCAGGCGAACCTTTTAAACTCCATTTGAGTTCAAACTTATAGAGTGGCTCACTTGAGATGTATTGAGATGAGTTTTAATAATATAAGTATATTTTAATTTCTAAGGTGTTTAATCTTTTTAATGTAGTACAGACACCTGTGGTTTATTTAACAGTTGTATCACCCCAAACTATATTAATAGTCTATTTGAGTTCCACTCTTATGAAGTGTCTCAAATGGATTTTGGCTCATATTGAGATTTATTCTTAACATTTGAATACAAATTTTATATTTTATTGTTTTCATCTGCTGCTTTCAGTAGTAACTATGTGAATTATTTTTCCCCCTATGGGGATTTTATTTTATTTTTTCCCCTATGGGGATTTAACTTTATTTTTAATGTTGTTAAGGCCTTAATGACCTCATTTTGTTGACGGCCCCATAAACCCTAATAATAATAATAATAATAATAATCATAATAATAATAATATAACTTCTTGCCGCGTTCTAACTCTACATACAAGCTGAGCTGATCATATACTTTAAGATAATTTAAAAAATAAATAAAACTTTATATTGTAGATTATATATCTTCGCTTTAAGCATTGTTCTTTGAACACTTTAATCTTTTAATTCTGAAATCTAAAGTTTCCACGCTTTTTTTTCATCCTCAAGTTTGAAATAACTTTGGTATAAATCTTGCTATTTCATTATCAACTTTGCTATTTAACTGAATTCGTAACAATAAATAACACTAAGTCCTTCCCCTCTCCCCTCTTCTATCTCTCTTTATCTTTATATAAATCAATATAAAATAAAAATTGTACTTACAATAAATTTATATATATATATACACACACACACAAACTTTACACACACACAAACTTTACTTCTAATTTTGCGATCAAACTCTTTTGTTGCCCATTTAAAAGTTCGTTAAACTCTCATTACTTCGAAGAACAATGTGTTCATCACTTAATTATTTTCTAAAACTAATTTTCATAAGGTTAATAATACATCTACATTAAACGTAACTCTAGACGTTACGCTTTGCTTCCTGAGAAAGAAAAAAATCACTTAAAAATCTATGTATATATCACTTGACTATGCTCTCCCATCACTTCAGCATGTAACTTAATGTTGCCGAAGAAATATATGAGCTAGAACATTTTGAAAGGAGTAAGAAGAAGGAAAAAAAAGTGAACTCCGTGGATTGAATATGTAAATGTTATGGCAGGGTCGGGTAAGGGCAGTTAATGTCAAGAAGTAGTGGGTGGGTTAGGAAGGGTTGGAGGGAAGTTGTGAAAGGGGTGTGAATTGGGGCTGGCTGGGGGCGGGGGGGGTAACTGGTGTTCTTCTACAAAAGTTAACGACGTCACTAACACATCATCTCTGGAATGACGCGGAGTGGTTGGGGTGAGAGGGGAATTATTCTCCCACCAGTGGGTGGGTTAGGAAGGGTTGGAGGGAAGTTGTGAAAGGGGTGTGAATTGGGGCTGGCTGGGGGCGGGGGGGTAACTGGTGTTCTTCTACAAAAGTTAACGACGTCACTAACACATCATCTCTGGAATGACGCGGAGTTGGTGAGTGGTTGGGGTGAGAGGGGAATTATTCTCCCACCACCCACAGGTTGGATGGAAAGCGCTAGTGTTATCGAAATAACCCCCTCCTTTGCCGTAGTTGCTGATTCAGCTGATTTTGTTGTGTTACAGAAAGAACCCTGATATAAAGAACACATCAATCTTTTATTTTTTTTTTTTGCACTTTATATCGTCATTTTTAAATGAATTTTGAATGAAAATGTTGTGCATAGAAAGCAAATTAAATTTTTGAATACGTTACCAAGTTTCGAACACTTTTATAAATAGTTTGCGGGCTTTAAATATTTAATTAAAAATTACTTAAAAACCAGTGGTGTACGAATTGGAGTGCAATTCAATTTTCATTGGAAGAGAGCCTTACCTGACAGCTAGAAAAGTTATAAGATCTACTTTCACGTGTTCATACGTCAAGTCATATGATCTGCAGCTGTCATATGTTACCTCTGATAGATATTAACAATAACTATACAATAACACTATTAATATGTTAAATTTTAATACTATTGCTGACCGTTAAAAAAATGTATTTTCTAACAAGAGTTTTCTGTATAGTAAAAAATAGATTGCACGTTTAATACCATCCACAATATAGTGTAGAGATAACGGAAAAATCACAAAAGGATACATCCATTATAAAGCCTAAAAGAAATTAAAGGTCTCACACTTGTATTCTCATAATTGGACAGACATTCCCACATTACTTTTCATGTCGATAAAAACTATTTTATCTTTTGATTAAGTCACTTAAAAAAGGAGCCGTTTTATCTTAGCTGGCTACTGAAATTGTGTACTAATTTAATTTTCATGTTAGCTACAAATATGTGTACCGTTATTTTATTTATTTATTTGAGGTATTTAACGTGCAAACTCTGAACCTACTGATTATATCAACACACTAAAATTTTCTTTGAGCGAGAGCGAAGGAGCCTACCAATTTTGCTGGGAAAGGTATTTTCATATACCTTCCAGGGTTCAGATGCGGTGAAAATATATTGAAATAAAACAATATTTCAAGAACTATTTAAAATAGTCCGGTGACACTGGAAATGGTCACTAAATATGGTTTGAAAACAAGTGTAGTACACTCCTTCTTCCCTGAAAATTAACACTCTCTCCTTGACCGACTATACCATGGCCTTGTCTTATAAGCTACACCATAGTGGAAACGTGCAAGGTAAGCTTACCTTTCAGGGTAAATAGATACCGACCTCGTAGTGTAATGTTCAGAGCTTCTGGCTGCTGACTTAGCGGTCCCAGGTTTGATTCCCAGCTGATACCGGAGGATTTTTCTCTTAAGGGTAATAATTACCATGGTCATCAGGGTTTAATTAATTAGGCTTATTAGGTTAAGCTTTTCATTGGTTCCACCCCTCATATTCTCTATCATCCCCTAATCTGATCGAGATATGGAAAGTGCCTCCACGGAAGGTATGTAGGATTAGTACATTCGATTTCCCCTTGGGCAACGATACATTAGTACTGACTAATAATACTTAGCACTGCTTCTTACTACCCTTTCGTGTTATACGCTTAAGTACTAATTACACTAATGGGTTATGAGTTAGGAAGGCTAAATATAGAGGAAACTAACCCGCATTTGCGTGGAGGTAGAATGGAAAACCATTTAGGAAAAAACCTTCCCAGTTCACCTGACCGAGGTTCGAACCTCGATCTCCCCGTCCTCGGCAATCTAGCTCAACACGAAACCAGTACGTTAGCTAACTACGCCACCAATGCGGGTCTAGGTGAATTTTTCCGCAAAACTGAGCTACAAATTTATGTAACCCAGACACGGCATTGTATGGTAAATGGAATGCACAAGTAATTTGGATTTTCATATATGTTAGTTTTCATACACTAAAATCTTCTTTATTAAAAATAGTCTAAAAAACCGTTAAAAACATTGTTAATCTGATGCTCATCTTGGAGGAAACATTAAAACTGAAGAAACTAAATAGTTAAAGTATACCTTTGATCACGTACACTAAATGCACCCGATAGCTAGCAGTCCTAATTTGACTGATTGTACTATCGATAACTTTGTGTAATTTTTTCTTCGATATTAAATTCACGCACAGTTATTTATTAATATGATTGCACCGATGATCACGCAACCTAGGGTGTAAAACGTTCAATTTACTGTATTGCCAATTACGAAGAGGTCAAGTTTTAAATGTCGGCGGGTGCGTTTACAATGGCTATCCGCATATGATATATTACCTCTTTCAATCTATATCTCATGGATGAAACTGTGTTAAAATTAATACATTAAAATAAAAAGTAGTTCCTTATAAGAAGGGCTCAGATGTTTACGATATGTCATAGTCTGTCTCATTTTAATATTAACGCTTAATAAATATAAACATGTGTTCTGCTACCCTGATTCAGAATACACACATTTTATTTAACATAATTATATATTCTGGGGAGATTTCACTTTTAGGTTAATTTACATAATTTTAGGGACATTAGGTCGTGTTACGGTTAAAATCACTTTAATAATTTGTATTTTTCTAATTATTAGTAAACACAATATAATTTGCATTCATGTAATTATTGTTACATAAGTATTTTTTTGACTAGATTATTTATGGTTAAAAATCATATCATTTGGTTTTGCTTGTTCGTAGCGATTTCAGTACAGCCTTACAATTTCGTGTATCCTACAAAAGTTCCAGAGATACCGTCCCTGGATTTGTATACATTCTTTATTTTAAAACTTAGAATATGATACGATAAAATTAAAACACAGATACTTTATTTGATACATTAATATGTGCCTGGATACACCTTCACTCACGATTATGATTGTTCGTTGATATGAATTTCACAAAGAACACGCATTCTTTAACAAAATAATTATTAGTTCACATAGGACTAAAACTATTTTTATAGGGTTTTAAAACTAATTATTTCAATAGAATTAAAACTTTTTTACATAGGATTATAAGTAATTAGTCGATATAGGATTAAAATTAATTAGTTTACATAGGATTAAAACAAGTTAAAAGTCACAGAGTTGCAAACCTAAATATAAATTGTTTGACCTAGATTAAATAAAAAGTTCCTTATGTGCCACATAAAAATCCTTTTGACTCCACTTGTTTAAAAGTTTAATCCAATAAAACTTCGCACATAAAAATCTCGGTCAAAAAATAATAATATTAGCATTGCGATTTAATTTCAAATACTATTGAAACATTCTTTGCATACCATTTCTTATTCAGATTCTAGCTTTTCAGTAAACCTTACGGGTTCTTTAACTCTCTACCCACGCCTTAGAAGACATTTCTTCTGTTTTCGTCATGCGAGAAAGAGAAGAGAAATATTGAATTTTAGCTAAGCTTTGGCATGAGCGAGCATGAGAGGAATTTATCTGGAAAGGCTCGACTGGATGTTGACGAGCTTCGCGGGTAAACATGGCTACCTCACGTTCAAGAGAGATTTCCTTCTTCAAGACATCCGGGAAATACAAGTCGCTCTAAATTTACACCACATTAAATTTAACAAACAGTCTTTCTCGTTGAAGAGTACCACAGCGCAATATAGTAAAGCTTGTCTGGTATATTTTTATACTATTATTTTTTCCGCTACTTATATTAACTATGGTTCGGTATTTCTAGCTTATACTAGCTAATTAATTTCGTCTGTCCTTCTTTCTATTTGTTTGGGGATAATTGACAAATTCGTGGACCAATTTTAACTAAATTTGGCAGGGATATTTTTCTGAACCTAGTCTGAATGACATGTATACGGTTATATAATATAAAGTTTTACATTTATTGAGACTTATTTTCTATGGAATTAATATACTATTGAATATAGATTTAATTTATTTTCTGCTTAACTTAATTACCAAGGAAAATAAATGGTGCGCCTCACAGACTTTCTATCTCTTTAACCTTAAAATAGAGACATTTACTAAACACTTCTAAGATATTGTTGCTGAAACAGTACACCAAAGAACGTAAATGAAATAATACACGCTGTTACAGAAAAATTAAGAAAAGAGAAACATCTCTGTCTAACAATGAGCATAACAATCAATTCCATATTATTTCAAAGTGCTCCGTGTACGTATATATATATATATATATA
>CABFWB010002357.1:96649-111791 GCA_902151455.1 Timema bartmani
ACCTGGCACGAGCAGTGGGTTTCGACCCCTGCTCAGAACAAGCTGCGGTCCATCAGGGACGGTGTGTCGCGATGGCCCTCTTCTATACGAAAGTCTAGAAGAGAGGAGGTCATCGTGACGAGACTCCGCGTCGGGCATACTTTTCTGACTCGCATTTTTATTAAGAGGGGATCCACCTCCAGTGTGTGTGAATTTTGCGATGCTTCCCTTAGTGTGTACCACATTTTGGTGGAGTGTCACAAGTATGCATCTATTCTCCTGGCTCTTGATTTTAAAGGTGACCTTCGTTTTTTATTACGCGACAGTGCAGAAGGAGTTATTTGTTTACTTCATTTTATACGCCAGGCGAATCTTTTTAGTGCCATTTGAGTCACTTTTATAGAGTGGCTCATTTGGATTAAGTCTCATATTTAGAATTTTTTAAACCTTTTTAATGTAGTCTCTTATGTTGTTTTGTCTTTTTAACACTTTTAGTATAATTTAATATGTTTGTTCTGTCTTTATAACATTTTATATTTTAATATGTTTGTTTTGTCTTTTTAACATAATGTATACACCTGTAGATTTTTAACAGGTGTATCACCCCATATCATACTAACTCTCTATTTGAGTTTGACTCTTATGGAACGACTCTGATCTTTTCTCATATTGAAATATAAGCTATTTTTAACGTTTGAATACAAATTTTAATAGTGCTATATGTTATTTTATTCTATTGTTTCAATCTGCTGATTTCAGCAGGTTATATATAAAAAAAATCTCATATGGGGTTTTTACTTTTTTTAAATTTTATGTATGACCCTAATGGCCTATCTGTGTCGACGGGCCTATAAAACTCAACAACAATAATAATAATCTTTCCATATGAAACATTTTGACTGATAACCAAAACGTACAATAAGACGTGACGTGTGGACCGGGATTTAGACCATGCGATCACCGAAGCTGGCTGGAATATAATTGAATGAAAAACTTACGATAAGTGACAGCTGATTTGTGTCTGTATAGCTATGATTCTTATTGATTGACAATTTTTACTAAATGTTTACTAGTTATTGTTCTTATCCAATGCATCCTATGCATTATTTACTATAAGCTTATATATTGGAATAACTAAGATTATCCTAGTCCTGAAAGGTTAAATATTTAACTTATGTTAAAGGGCCAAAAAAATGGGGGCCAAGACGGCAAACCTACCGGAGGGGAGCTTCCGTACTCTCTGGATGGAGTATTTTTGGAGGTTAAGGGAGTAGGCCTCGGGGGTGCAGTATTAGTATACTTCCGGGTTCAAGTAAACTTCTGCAGAGAACTGGTTATTCATCAAATATTAACTACAATAATCCTTGTATATTTTTTCAAAACTGGAGTATAGCTCTTGCACTTGAGAACTGCACGGAACTACATGTAATAAAGGCCGTATAAACATTAGGTGAAAGGTGTAAGAGTGTGTTTTGGAGGATAAAACCACCCACCCCCCTTAGACTGTGACTAACAATTTATTTCTGTATTCCCCCTTTATACTTAGGAGAGTGCCTTATCGTTATAAAATCCATAACTACAACTCTTCCAAATAAGGTTTTATTGTATTTTATTTACAATCTATTCCTTTTGAAGTATTTTAAACATATTCTTGACATTTTTGTTAATTTTACCCATGAGCCAGCTCAGGTAGAGCCCCCTGCCCAGAGAAGATCCCCTACTGCCGATAATATAGGCTAGTCTGGGTACAGCCCTACATGTGTGCTCTATGGATTATCCAAGAGTGGTACCCACCCAGAGAAGACCCTCTGGTGCCGAGCACTGAGGCCAATATTGGTACAGCCCTACATGTGTGCTCTATGGATTATCCAAGAGTGGTACCCACCCAGAGAAGACTCCCTGGTGCCGAGTACGGAGGCCAGGATAGGTTTCTCTTCCTCCAAGGTTCTCTCCGCTTCTCCCCGGTACAGCTGGAACATGGTGGCCACGCACTGTAGACGCATCTTGCCATTCTGAAAGCTGGACGCTTCGATTTCTGTCTCCAGATCGATGCTGGTGACCACGCGGTCCGAGGCCGACTCGCCGCTCCTGAGACGCGTGCGATGCAGGGAACTCTCGTTCATCTGGAACAAATGAGACAATTATGAGAGAGCGCTTTTCTTGATACTTGTATGGGGAACTTTATAAATGGTACATTTTATCACAGATGAGAAAGGTACAACGTGTAAAATATCTTAAATGCGCGATTGTGGCGAAGGGTGATAGTAGAGGATCCGAGAAGAGGGCAGCAGGGGGAGTTGTCATATGTTGTAACACGATATTTTTATACGTGATTAGTTTAAAATATGTGGTGATTATGGCACTTTAATTAAATTGATCGTATACATACACATGTACTAATAAGTTAACCTTGATTTTGTATCAACTTTATTAATTCATTTAACTACGACTAAATACTTTTGTTAAATTAAATTATAACCGTATATGGGGTAGAAACCCACACCCTTTCCAACAGGAAAACTCTCGGCCAAGCGCAAATGATCTGGTGAAACGCACACCCACACCCAAGAACAGCTACAGCTGGAAAAATAGATGGCTTCCTAATATGAA
Source organism: Timema bartmani (assembly GCA_902151455.1). Lineage (NCBI taxonomy): Eukaryota > Metazoa > Arthropoda > Insecta > Phasmatodea > Timematidae > Timema > Timema bartmani. The sequence goes on from CABFWB010002357.1 coordinate 99,239, forward strand.
GCAACACACTACCAATAAGGTTGCCGGTTATTAGCACTTAACAAGTACCGACATTACTCACCTCAAATTAATTGGTTTTTTACAACCCCCCTCACAATGTTACAATAGGTGTGTAAGAGAACTGCTATGGAGAAGGGAAGTGCCCTTGAAGAGTAAGGAAGTGCTCTACAGAGTGTACTTTGTACCCATAGTTAGGGATGCAACAGAAAAATTGATTGAATGCAAGAGAAACAAGGAAAAGGGAGGCCATGTGAGTGAAGTTTTTTTAAGGGCATGCAAGCGTTCATGAGGAGAAAAAAGATTTGGAATGAAGTTGTCCAGGCAAGAGTGGTGGTGGAGGGAGTATATGAGATAGTAGAGGAAGCCAGAATGAGATGATATGGACATGTAATGAGTATGGACAAGGAGAAAGAAATACCTAAGTGAATGATGGAGATGAAGAATGTAGGAAAAATACCACAAGGGAGACCAAGAAAGAGATAGAAGGGGCAGATAGCAGTAAGTGTGAAAGAAGAATGGAAACAAATAAAGGAGAAATAATTGTAGAAGGAAAGAGGAAGATTACTAAATTGAGCTGGCCAAAGGCTAGAAACAGTTGATGATGTTGATGATGATGACATTAAATCACTGCAAACTTTATTTCTTATATTTACTAATTTTGTTCATTATTCTTTCTTTTAAATGAAAATCCTTTTGGAGAGAAGAATTTCTAAAATTCAATAACCCATATCGATGTGCACCTTAAAAGTAAAGTATGTCTAGTCTTTTTCGACGGTGACGTTGAGGTCGGGGTTGGGTTCCCGTTTGGCTATTCTGAGGGTGTTTTTGCCATCAATTGTCTCCCAATCTTCTTTCGTCTAAATGCGTATGCATTCAATATAAGTTATATTTTCCTCATCCCTACTCCATAAGTTAAAATTAAATAAGGAAATTCCGGACATGTGGCGGTAAGGCGTAGCGCACAAAATAAAAAGTGAAAAAGTTATTAAAGAACGAAATATTAAATAACTAATTGACACACATTGACTCTTTATTTTAAGCTATAATAGATTGGTTGTATTCATTTTAAAATGTATCAACCTTCAATTTTTGCCAAAATAATCACAGATTACTAAACTACGGTATACTAATTTTAACGACCAAACAATAAAAAAATATATTAAAAAAATTGGGACTTACAATCTTACTCCTGTAATTTACTGAATTAGAACTGGATTATAATCGTTGAAATAGCTCCTGATAAGGTAATAAACATTACCTGTATCGGTGGGTACTTGGAACATATTATTTTGTATAATATATGTTGAGACTTAGATATTGTCGTTTACAATTTACAAAGGTATTTGGACAAATTACTTTAATTAATAGATTGAATATTGAATATAAATATCGTTAGGATTAACCCAATTCAAGTTGTTTGTACTTAATTTATATATGTTTTTCCTTTAACACACTTTGATATTTAAAATATTTACCTTGACTACATTTATTATAATATGAGTCAAATTGGTCAAACTAACAAACATGACATAATACACAAATAATTGACAAACTAGTTTTTGACGAAAGTGAAAATAAAACATATTAAAACAAGTTAAAACATATCTATTCAAAAGTTGATGATTTGCTTGGATTGTAAAAGTTGCACTATCCAAATTATTTTCTTAAAAATATTTTAACCCTATTTTTAAAGTTTTCTAAGTCTTATCTGAATTATTTTTTGTCCCCGTTACTCCTTTCGGTGTTCCACTATATGATGGAGATTACTGGAACCTTAGTTAGCCGACGTGTTTCGGTACGCGATTTAACGTAGCATAGCCAAGGAAGAAGTTAAGTGATGGAACACGAAGTGTTACTACGACTCGTAGATGTTAACTCACCTTTGTAAATACCTTTGTAAATTATAAACGACAATAATTCTATCTAAACCTTAACATATATTATATTTATTTACTCCTTACGAAAGATTCAATTTGAATGTTTTCTAAAATATTTTATTTTTTTATATTTATAAAAGTATAGTAGTACAGTAAGGGCCTACTAAATAATAAAAATAGCATATTCACCATAGTAAAATACCATGCACCTAAAAGTAGAACGATCCTTAATTTAAAATGTATTAATCCTAAAATGGAACAAAATCCAGATTGCCAAGTGTTATTGAGTGATAAATAAATTACATTCAAACAATAAAATGAGGTAATATTTTACTATTCGAGTTCATTAGGGCAACGTGTAAAACAAGTAGTCTGATCCAACCTAACAATAAACTATCTCATATGATTCTCCACATATAACAACAAACGGTAAAGACGAGATGATTAAAATTATATATATATATATATATATATATATATATCTCTGATCCAACCTTACAATAATCTATCTCAAATCTTTTTATATATATTTATATGTATATATTTATATGTATATATATATTTTATGTATATATATATATATATTTTTTTTATATGTTTAAACTATAATTGGTGGGCGCCACTCCTAAGAACTAAGAGGAAATAATTTTTAAAAAACTTTTAGCTCGACTAACTCTGACAGTGGCACGATGACTCCTAACACTAGAGACCACTGGGTGTTCTTGGGAACACTTTCTGGACGATGTTATAATTAATGACACTACCAAAATAAAATGGATCACCGAATCAAATATACCAATTTAAATTACAATTTTTAAAAAATTTGAAATTTTTGTGAGTTATTATTATTCATTCATTGTGTCCACATCCCAATCCTACCTATAGACATCCGAGTAAATACAATTATAATCTTACAAAATACAAATATTGTAATATATCAATTTTTGAACAAAATAATTAATAGAAAAAAATAGTATTGTTGACAAAAAAAAATCAGGTAGTGAAAAGTTGTATTAATAATTTTGCAGAAATAAATATTGATTGAGGTTCAAGAAAAGGTAAAATAAAGTGTCTGAATGTTTTAAATTTATACTAGATGACTGATGTGAGAGCGAGAGAAAAATGTTGAAGATTTGGCTAAATCTCACCAATAAAATGTGTCCATGTTGAAAAAAAGGAAAACAGCGAAAGGTAGGAAATTTGTTTCCTCTTCTTAATTTTCACACACTCCACAGTTTCTGGATGTATATAGTCTCTAGCTAGTCCCTAAAATTTAGCTTTCTATTTATATACTTATATTTCACTTTTATACTATTGCTCCACATTTAAATCAAATTTAGCTAGGAGCCACACAGATTTGGTTCCTTGTATTTAAGACGCTGAGAAAGAAGACCCCTATCCCCTCCAAATAGTTTTCCAGGAATCAAATTCAAAAACGTTCTTTTTTTTCCCAAATCCAAAGATAATATTTATACATTAAAACAAAAGTGAGATGGTTGGTCATGAACTAGGAATAGATATAATATAAAATGCAAATTAATATAAATGTTGAAAATGTATGGCAACAAATATGAAAAATGTTTTAAAAGGAATTAAAATGTTTATTTCCATCTATCGGAATTGAAACGCGCGCTAGTTTTAAAGATAACCACATACCTTTCTTTTCTTACCTCTTTTATAATTACGAGACAGGCCACTCACTTGTTTAAGAGTTCTGCGCATGCCTTGGAATTAAATCATGGCTGACATTGAAAAAAACAATGAAGAATCAACAAATTTCATAAAAGGATAAATGTGCTTAGTAAAAATGTAAGTGTTCTTCCTAAATGGTAAAATATTTAGAAATTAGAAAAATATAAGGAAATACATGGTCGGGTGGCAAATAACCTTACAAAAAAGTAGCCTGATCCAACCTTACAATAAATTATCTCATTATATAATTTTATAATGTTAAAGACAACACTAACGTGACTAAACAATAAACATATTTACTCAAAATAGAAATCAGTTTTTTATATAATAATGGTTGAACGCTCGTTACGGTTTGACTTGGGCCTATTTCGTGCTTGCTTTTTAAATTTATAGGAAATACAATAATTTTAAATGAAGGAATTTACTAACATTGTCAGACTTATATCTCGAGTATTTGAAGTAATAATATTAATTTCATTCTATGCATAAAAAATAATAGTTCTATAAACTTAAACTTTAAAACTTGAAGCATTGTGGAAATGACGAATGGGTAAATTCAAGGCCAAACTAAGGGGAAGGATTAATTTGGATGTTCAACTCCCCACACTCAAAAATATAATTTTATAAAAACCATAGAATCCCACCTATGCTAAAAAAAAAACTTTCGATAACTTTAGATGAATTCAGCGCTAAGATCTGGATACATGGAACGCGATAAAAGGCCAGTGTTTTGACAGTTTTCATAATAAAACATTTTTTGGACAAAATAAATAAACTATTGTTTCACTAAAAACATAAAGTTTAATTCTCCTCACTTGGTGATATCAAAAGTTCTTGAATATCTTTCATGAGCATAGAGGCATTAGATGAAAAACTTTTTAAATTCAGATAAAAAGTTGTCATTAAATTCCAGGACACCCTTGACAGATATTCAAAAATTATTGATATCACCATCTGAAGAGAATTAAACTATTATATTTCTATTGGTAGGTTATTTTATTTATTTTAGCCAACTGCTTTAATATAAAACTGCAAAAACACTGACCTTTTATCGTATCCCCTACATACCCACCTTAGATGGTTTTTATTCCATCTCTTGTTGGGCGGACCGAAAGTGGAATTTCCCTAAAATAAACTTCTAGTTACGATCATCAGTAAATATACACGTTTATGATATACGCTATGATGTTAAAAACGACGTTCTATTACTTGACATGGTTACCTCGAGTCGTTTACTTGACATGAGTTGACAGCTCTTTAAAGTTTGTCAAAAAAGCTATTTCTAGCTTCGCAACACGTCCAATAGGTCGTTTATTTTGTGAAATAACACAGGCTTACAGAGCTATCAACATCACCTTGGTATATGTGTCGGACGGCTCCACTTTGAACTAGTGTCATTGATTACACTTGCACCTGGCGCTTTAGGTGGGGTCGCGTCATTTCTTTAGAGCCGTGTAGCCCAACCTGTGGCCCACCGAACTTACCAGCGTGACCCGTGGGTTGTTATGAAGAAGGTGGAACACACCCGCGTTTCCTTGGAGGTAGAATGGGAAACTATTTAGGGAAAAAATACCCTCAGCACCAGCGGTCGTGATTCGAACCCTGACCTCCCTATCATTTGTGAACTAGCCTAGATGAGCTTGACGTTTCCTACGCGTGCCTGAAGATGCGGCTGTCCGCCAGTTAATTACACACACAAGCACCATTGCAAGTCTTGAAATAGTAATTTCGTTTACTTGATAGTATTTAGTAAAATAATATTCAATGCAATATAAATTATAACTATTATTTAGCATAAAGCTTTGAATTTAAAAAAATAGTTCTATTCTTAAACAAATAGAACATCATTCCAACCAGATCTTAGAAAGTTTGTTGGTCTAAATCCCGGTCGGATTGAAGATCACGCGCGCACTGGCAACTTAGTTATCGCCGTGCTTAGAAAGTTTCCGAGGGCACCACGAGGGACATACGCTCATAGCAGCTTTAACGTGACTTTCGGAGCACCTTTTGGAAAATATAAACATATTTTCTGCCTTCTGCATTGATAACATTTTACTAGATTAGTATTTTATAGGTATTGATAAAATTTATCAAAAGTGGCAGCTACAGATCACATGACTTGACGTATGAATACGTGAAAGTAAATCTAGTAATTTTTTCAAACTTTTAGATAATATGTAAATTCGTAACTCATTGGGAATTTTTTCTTTAAACATACAATGAGACTTCACAGAAGCAAAAATTGCTCTTACGCATATCCAAGGCAGTCTTTAGCATCAGAAGTTTGGCAACACTGCGCCATGGCTCGGATCAACTACACAGCAATGTGCCCGGCAGCTCTTACTGTTTAATAAACTATATCAGTTTGTTTTGCTTTGCAAAACTTTTATTTATTATCTGGTTTATCTATTTGATTTGATAAATTTGGGTATAGTATGCGCATATCGTATTAATGAACTACTATTTAAGCTATATACTTAATTATGTCGATAGAAACTTCCGGGTTAGGTTTAATAACACCTTGTACAATGATATTATCCAAGAAAATGGAGTACTTCAGGGTATTACTTTAAGCTGTACGTTGTTCGCTATGGCAATAAATAGCATTATGGACATTGCGCGCTTATCTGTCCGTTCAAGTCTCCATAAGGCTGACCCGCAGATACAACTCTCTGTCAAGAATATATAAATGGGGGCATCACATAATGGGTATCGCTTCTTTGCAGCCAAGACGATGGTCGTCCATTTTTATAGAATACGTGATACACACCCAGCCTCTAATATTTTAATGGGTCAGGTTATTTTGCCAGTCTCAGAAACCGTTTAGGTCCCGGGACTTTTATTTTATTTTAAACTAACGTGGATTTCCAATATCAAACAGCTGAACGCGAGGTTTGTAAAAGTTTAATGTAGTTAGCGGTTGCACGGGGTGCTGATAGAAAAACCTTGAGGAGCTTAATAAGATCGATGTTATGGCAGATTTGTATATGGCTCCGCTAGACCTTCGGCGTTAAAGACGCTAGATAATATCCACCATGCTGGCATTCGACTGGCTACTGGTGCTTTTAGTGCCAGTCTAGTCAGCTGTGCTGATGCTGGTGTGGCCTCTCTTTCCGGCTGTCCTCTATTCTAGAATCTTACGTGGCAAAGCTACATTGTATGCCAAGGCATGTTGCTTACCGTCCTGTTTTCCATCCCCCTAACCGTGTCTTGTATGAAACCAAATGGCGTAGTACAAGGCCGGTTGGTATCCGGATGCTATCGGTCCTCGACACGTGTGGGATTATCATGCCAAAGGCTATCCCCACATATCCAGGCTGAGCTTCTCCCTGGAAGATAAGACTGCCTCAAGGCCATCTTGATCTTTCCAAGTTCCCTAAAGTGACAACACTGCACGTTATTTATGATAATACCTTAAATAAGCTCCTCTCCACTCTCTTTCGGGGATCTAAGCGCATCCACATGGATGGTTATAAATATGAAGCCTAAGTACTCGTGCAGATGATACACGAGCAAATTTTTAAATTGGGTTCGTTATGCACCCGGCTCGGCTTCTGCTGAATTTCCGGTCACGCTGGTCTTTTAGGAAATAAACTGGTGGACCAGACAGCCAAGGAAGCAGTTAATCTCTCTCCGGAGGCGAGTTTGGGTGTCAGGTTTTTAGATCTAAAGGGTTAGGTTCGGCGTGGGGTCTTATGCACCTGGCACGAGCAGTGCGGTTCGACCCCAGCTCAGAACAAACTGCGGTCCATTAGGGATGCTTAATTTAAGTGTTATTTTCTTCGGTGGCCGCGTGGTCTTAAGGCGTCACTCAATGGGCTAGACTTCTGATGACGGGGAGATCAGGGTTTGAATACCGGTCGGTGGTATTGTGAGTTTTTTTCCAAAATGGTTTTTCATTCGCCCTCCACTAAAATGCTGGTACACTTGTTATAAAATTCACTATTCCTTATCCCTAACTCACTGGCCTAATTAGTAGGCCTGCACATGCGTATACACTGAACAGCTAGTAAAACGTGGTGCTAAAAAAATTATTATAATTTCCCTGAAATAGTTAAATTTTTGATATATTCTGTCTGCTTTCACTTAAATGCAAAGCTCATTTCATTTCACTATGTCGCATTCATATGATGCCACTTTATACTGTCCAAACACCGCTAGTCATTTTTTAAACCTCACAAGTCAACATACCTCTGTCAAGATGTCGGTAAACTATAAGAGGTTTTTGGTAAGAAGAAACTCTTTGAAAATAATGAATTTTCTTTAGCTTAACTTTTTTAACATTTCGCTATTTTATTGTTATTGATATTATCAATCAAAAGTGACAGCTTCATATCACTTTATCTGACGTATGAATATATGAAAATGATCTATTAGCTTTTTTAGATGTCATATCAGGTTCGCTCTATGAGAATTGTATTGAAGGGGTTTGCTGTACACAACATTATGGGCAGTCAGCAACTATTTAATCGTCAGTGCACTCGGACAGATTCAAACATGGGCGACCCTATAGTTACAGACAAGTTTATTTGACTTTAAAAAAAATGGAGAATGTTGTAACTTTTTAGTTTCCGCAATAAAAAGTAACCTCATGCGTACTTACCTAAACAAATCAATGTATTGCATCTAGGACATTAAACAATTGGTAAAATAAAGTTTCCGGGCCGCGTCTATTCTAAATACTTTCTAAACGTATCATTATATTGTGTATACCTGAAGTGAAATATATATTTACAGCTTAAATATAGTTTTGAAAGCCTCCAGAAGTTTTCTTAATGCGCGTTTTGACGCTTCGAACTAGATCGAATGATTACAAAATCGAAAATAATTCGAAAGTATAAACATCCTTTCTGCATAGTCGCTCGGCAAACGTTTTGTCTTCGAGTAAAGACGAGTCTACTTTTTTTTATATCGACTGATGACATAACGCCCGTCTCACTCCAATCGAATCGTTTCAAGATATCAAAGGAGAGTTAACATTAAATACATATTTTTAAGGGTTGAGTAAGTGGACATTTTATTTTAAATGTTGATTATATTCGAACCGAAGCATCTAAACAAATTACGCTTTCGATTTAATTCGAAACTCTCCAACGGTTTGACTTATAATCTAATTCAAATATTAAGAAATATTTACTTAGTTACAAAAGTAACTAAAACTATTTTCATATATTCATACGTCATGTTATGTGCTCTGCAGTTGTCACTTTTCTTATATTTTATCAATACAGTACCTATAAAGACTAGTCTCGGTGGGAGGCGCACAGCTGTCACCGCGACCACGGTGGATGGCCCAGCTAAATAAAAGAGGCTCCGTGTGGACGAAAAGCCAAATTAATTTTATTTATATATTTAAGGTGCACTTTCTGAACCGACTGAGTGTATCAGCACACGATAATTTCTATGAGCGAGAGTGAAAGATACTACCAATTTTGCCGGGAAAGGTATTTTCACATACCTTCCAGGGTTCTTTTACATAACACAATCGACATGAGACCAACGACTTTACTTCCCATTTGAAGGAAGTTGTGCTACGGATTTTTACCGCTCAAGAAAAATTCTTTGACCCCGGATGGGTTTGAACCCCTCATTCATCGGGTCCTGAAATATAATAACAATAATAATAATAATAACAATTCTCAGTAAACGTGAGAGGGTCAAGCAAGACAAAAGAGTAATAATATTTTTCGGCGCGGAAAGGTGCAGTACCCCTTTCAAGTGTTCATAAAAAAAGGAAACCAATACCTGCTAGCTTGTGAAGTTAGCACCGCGTCTTTTTTACCTGTTCAGGTAAACCCATATGTACTAATTAGGATAATGAGTAAATGATGAAGAAGGTTGAATTTAGAGTAAGTGTACCGCATTCATGTGGAGAGAGAGTGGAAAACTATTTTGAATTAAAAACCCTCAATACAGCCGACTGGGATTCGAATCCCGATCTCTCTTTTATCGTTAATATTTAGTATATTGTGAGAGTGATGCCTTAGACCATGCGGCCACTGAAGCTCGTATTCTAGATGTTAATAAGGATTTAGTCAGAGGCCTTATCTAAGTCATAAGTGAGTTTTCCTACTAAGCTAAGGGTCTCGGGTTGGATTCCCGAAATGGCTGAAAAATGTATCATTGGTTAAATGTGGGTTTCCCTTTCACAGTGGTTAATTAATGGCTGGGGGCTGGGTGTTGTGTCTTATCTTGATTTAAGTTAGTGTGTGCTGATATAATCAGTCAGTTCAGTAATTGCACGTTAAATACCCAACATAATAAAAACATTAAAAAGGCCATAGTGTTAAGCTAAATAATGCTGGGGCATAGGGTAAATAAGGATTATGAAAAACAATGACACCAAGCCACTATTTGAATCCATATGCTTATCAAACTTAATGTTGTCAAAAAACATTTTGAATAAAACTTATTGGGACGTCATTCACCTTAAAATCCCTCGTGTGCACCTTAGGGTACCCGTACCACAGTTTGGGAAACACAGCTATAGTTGAACTCATATAAACTCGCTATAATAGTCAATGTTGTCTAATGTACGGGCCAGAAGACGTAATCCATTTCAATTTTCCCTTCAGATTCAATCCCATTGTTCAAATAAGTTTTCTGGATGAGTTGAAACAAGTTATTTAAAGCCAACCTTTATATTTCAAGTTTGATGATTAATGGGAAAATTGGAAAGTAAAGGGGAGAGGAAAAAAAACCTATAAAATGAAACATGATCAAAAGTACACTTAAACTCTGGTCTCTAAAGAGTTACACGTTATACTTTTCCTTTCTTTATTCAAGCAACTTTTTTTTTTCTCAATTTGTAACTGTGAAGTTAAATCAAACTTCATTGTATGTATATTTTAAATGCTACTCATTGTTTTCCTATGGACAATTTCAATTTCAGATCATCGTAAATGAAAAAATACAATAAGAGTAGTATACTTTACTAGCAAATTGGTATAATTGTTTCGTTTTTTGCAAATACCCTGAATTTAATCACTACACTAAAAGTTTACCTGACAATAGTTTTTATTAGTTGGCATTAAAATAATTTTACATTAAGTCCATCTAACTAATTTGGAAGAAAAAAACCAATTTTAACACTTCACAAACCTACGCAACTCTTTGCCTGGGATTGCAATACATTTTGTATAGCAACCTATAAAGTAATGTTTTTCTAAGATAACTGTCTACAATTATTTCTAAAAGTTCCTAACATATTTCGGACTAAAATGAATAATTATACTGGATATGGTTATAATGAAGCTAATGATGATGATGATGATTGTATGGTAATAATTGTTTACAATTTTTTACATATAATTATATTAATAAAAGTCAAATGGCGTGTGTGTTTTTTATTGGCTAATATTTTTTGTATTTATTCTAGGTAAATAAAATGCCATGACCCGTCAATATTTTGTTGAACTGAAAGATGATCTTGTTCATCAGAATGATTCGATAGGCTAAAAATCTCCCTAGATATGGATTACTCTCACCAATCCAATTAGGATTCGAAACAATTTTACGCCTACTTATTTATACACGATTACGAAGCTTAATAGATGATCTTTTGGGTATCTTTAAATAAAAGGAAATTGACGACTTCGATGACAATAGAAACGCGTTCATAAGTATGAGCCCTTAAAGAAACAGCAGCAGTAGCAGTGAAGATGTGGAGGACTGGAGTGAAGATGAAAATATACACACGTATGGCTTAACTGACGAAAATCAAAAACGAGTTGGTGACCTCAACGTTTATAGTGAGAACTTCACCATAGCATTTTCAGGAGAGTCCTAAAAAGGCAGTGTACAGGCAAACTTGCGGTGAGGAAAAAAAAATTGATAGACACGTGAACATTATGAAAAGAAGAGTCTGAACAAATATAGTTCAAGAACACTTTTGGCAACATGCCAGAACTTCGTGTATATTGCGCTACACTGAAGTAAAGATTTCACATGAAAAAAGTAGTCCTTTTACTCAAATTAAGGAACCTTGCAAGTATTGCTTTTCAAAGTTTAAGAGTGAAATTAGTGATTAACCAAAACAAGAGTCCCCATGCAATGTGTATTGAAATATCGGTCAAACAACACACAACAATGAAGAGAGAAATTAGCGGTTCATGCAGAAAACAGTTTGTTCACGAAATGAAGGACTAGAAATATTCGGCAAGTGTGTTAGGGCGACTAAAAGCAGACAAATGTATGCGGTTTGGTGCCTTATAACAAAACCATCTTCCATCATTGAATACTTTAAGAATTGCAAAAAAATGCAATTATTTAAAGAAGACATAAATTGACAAGATCGTGTATTGGCTGTTGTAAAAGCAAACTTTACGATGCAGTAACAATCTATCATTAGATATGTAGTGTATGATAAATTATTAATATATTATTGTAGCTCGGCCCAGATTCACGCAAAAGCGGATCTAGGGCATGTCTGGGGGGTGATTGGTTTACATAAGTCTTCTTCAAGTATATATTTAATAATTTTATCCAACCATAAGTTTAATTTACAATAGTTTTAATAATCCTATATATTATTTTTGTTGTAAACATCCCTTTTCCTCAACTAATACAAAGCCTACAGCGATGAATAAGGTATCATTGGATTTTTTCACCGACTTCTGACATAGCATACTCAGTTTACGTTAAAACACATTGTTTGTATAAAATTTAAGTTAAAAGAAAAACCTATATATTATTTCTGTCGCCTTTGTAATGACTATCAATAAGTCTTAATGACAGACGCTTCAAAGAGCTGGATTGTACCTGCCAAATGCTGTATTTACTCGTGGACAACTCTATGTAGCCTTTTCAAGAGTCACTAAATCTAACAATATTTTTGTATCAATTACCGAAAATTACTAACAAAAAATTCAAGATGCTTGCATTCTGACACCAAATATTGTATAAAAAGAGGTATTGTAAATTGTAAATACGTTCACATTAATAAACTCTCTTTGCTATTTTGTGTATACACTTCGCTGAATATT
>CABFWB010002358.1:7792-22269 GCA_902151455.1 Timema bartmani
ACCACACTTAGAACTCCTTTTAGGATCTAGGTTTGTTTGAGCATGGAAATATCACATTTTAATATCGTTCCTGTCATGTGAATTAATAGAGAGAGATCTTGAAATATAGATCTCATTCGTTAAGTTACATCTCGCAGAGATGTCGGACACTCTAGCTCGCTTGGTAGAGCATCCACCACTTATCTATTGGTACAGGGTTCGTCTCCCGGTCAAATAAAACATAGATGCTCGTTGTGAAACTGGATTTGTTTCCGGTTTTTGAGAGGTAGACTAAGGGTCTGGATTCAAGTGTTGTGTACTGCCTACAATGTTAATAAAGTAGGGCCTAAGCCACTTGTATGTTAATTTAAAATTTAGTGGATGTTTAGTCACAAATAATACGTTCATTTCAAAAATATTGTTAAATATTAAGGGGGCGCGAAGGTCAATTTTTAAATACAAATCGAAGTCAAAGCAGACAAAGCACACGATATTAATTATTCCGACATATTTGAATGCTGTAAGATCTAAACGACAGATAGTGCTCTAGTTAATGTTATTATGATACAAAGCTCGTCAACTAGAACAATTCCACAGCCTTGTATTTGGTTTATTTTAGAGCTACCAACCTCTAGAATACAGGACTGAAAGAGATTGAACATGAGCGTGTAAGGCCTCCATGGGGAAAATTACCCCCAGTGCACTCGTCCGGAATTCGAACCAAGTAAGTGTCAGAGTCAGGCCTGCATGAATAGTCAGTTCCGATATTAGCGAGCACGAATTAATAATAATACTAATAAAATGTTGTCATTAAGGTGCCTTCACTGGGTAATATAAGTAGATATTGCTCGTCTGGGCTACATCAATTATCGTAGCCCAGTTGGGGAAATATTGGCCAGTGCTAATGTACCGTTGCCCAGGGCACAACCGACTGTACTAATCGTACATCCTTTCTATGGAGGCTCTTTCTATGTTCTGATGAGATGAGGTGATGGTGATAATAAGTATGATGGTGATAGTGGGTATGAGGGTGATAGTGAGTATGATGGTGATAGTGGGTATGAGGGTGATAGTGGGTATGATGGTGTGGAACCAGTGGACATTCTTAAACCTACATTGCCTAACTAACCAAATTTTGGTGATCGTTAGGGTAACTCCCCTTTTAAGAAAAATACACTAGGTACCTGCTGTGAATCGAAGCCAGGACTCCTAGCCAGGTGCACTAACCACTACACCACGGGGCCGGCCCCTTGGTCCTGTCACTGTAGGACTACATAGTCATGTTGGGAGCCAGCTCATTATTAGGTTCGACCCCCACTGACTGATACCGGGGTGTTTCTGCTGGTATTTTGTCATACTTATTATTCATGTTAACTTCTGTTCACCCCGTCTGAGAGGCAACTTGTGTAACTGTAGTACCAGGCGTTCAGTATCACTGGTTTACCGGGCGTACGACGGTTGAATGAATCTACAGCTATTATGTACTAGTGGCGCTGTTAGTGCAATGAGCCACACTTGTAATAAACAACAAACAGTTGTACCTCAGTAACACTGCAAACATATAATATTTTTATCATTTTTTTTTTTTTCGTTGTCGGTCAGTTTACTCGCAAATATTTTTAAATTAATCCATTTGTTAAATAGAAGAGAATCCTAGATAATAATATCTCTTTTCTGCAAATATTTTAGGGATGGTCCGATAGCATTCCAAACAAATTCCGAAAGCTTAGTTATACCTGCCCACTCAAAAACTTTCAAATTTGTAAATGTATCAACCCAAATAATCGATTAATCGCTCAATTTTGTATGAAATCTTGACACATATCCTACAAAAATGTTATGTTTCTGTTTTATTTATTGAGTCTTTAAGGGCCTATAATTCTGTTTTAATCTTTGGTCAACTGAAGTTTTTGCACTCGACAGTATATTGGTCTCTATTACGGAATTGTCATGGCACTCAATCGTTCAGTGATTGTTTCGCTAGGCGGGCGTAATTCTTTAATTTTCTACAAAAGTGCATTAAATATTAACCCCGGACACTGATGAAAAATCCACCTAGACAGTTCCGGATGCCCAAAGAAAAAGAGGGCATGTCAGGGGGAACTCGGATGGATGGAGATCCTACTCATTAGGGCACATCCCACATTATTGAGGAACTGGTTTGTTATTTCAAATATTTTCCACGATGAAATAGAGTTTAAGGCTATTAACACATCCTTATTGAATTATAAACCTTACATTTAATATTTATCATTTTTATACATCATGAAAAAGTGAATTTAGCTCTATTTGGTTTCGTGCAGAATGGGTGCGGTTCTGAGATCAATGTAAGAAAATTTGCCCTAGCCTTCCTCAAACAAATAAATTAAGCCCTAATTTGTTTTAACAGTGTGATAATAGAACATTCTAAGATTACTGATGACCGCTTTGGGGATTTTGTAGCTTTAGAGCTGCCATTTCCGTAAGAAAAACGTATTATCTCTTCAAATATACGTTTCCCGAGTATAGTCTAGAAGCTAGTCTTGAATGGTTTTTTACATTTAATTGGTTTCGTTGGGAAATCATTTATACTACCCTGACCAACAAACTATTGTTTTAAAATTAACGTTGTCAGGGCATTTGTTTATTGGCTTTTATTCATAAATCACTTAAACTTTATTACAAGTAATGCTATTTTATTTAGCAGTGGAAATATTAGATTAGGACTTCAAAAAATTTTAGAGCGTAGGTTTGAGACAAGAGTGATTAAATGTTTTGCCAACAAAACTGTAAGCTTACTTATTGTGCTTGATATTTTCCTTCCATCTTCATAGAAAGACAACCCGCATCGCACGAACCTTAGTGAGCAACCTTCTAGCACGTTCTGACAGTAGTTACGTCCTCATAGGGTGACGGGAACATATTGGGGAAGTGGAAACAAGATGGTGGCTTGGACGTTGTGCGGGAGCTCAGCATCGCGCATGCGTACAGCATGACGACTGAAGAAGCTGTTACAGATGATGGCGTGATAGAACAGACCAAATAAAAGGTGAATCCGATTCTTTTGACAAGCATCGATCATAAAACACAAATAAATTACCAGCACGTGGTCTAAATATCAGGGGTATTTATTCTTGTTTGCCGGCGACTGGGCAGTTAGAGCTCGAATCCTGGCTGGATGTATTATAGAAATATGACTTATTTAAATTATTATTTATAAATTTTTCTTAAATTTTTCAAAATATTTCAATCTTAGGCCTACTCCCTTGTGAATTACTTTATGATTTAAGCCTATATCTAAATTATAAATTAAATGGACTAATAATTCAAATACAGTAGTCGTCTTTTCCCCCACCATTTTGGCAACATATGCTTACAGTTTTCAAAGAACGAGCTTCCTATAAAAATCAGACTTTAGGTAAGCTTTATACATTTCATTGATACAAAATACATTTGACTGCTGCTCACACATTCATTTAAATATAGACGGGAACATCATATTGAACCCGGGACCTTTGTTATCATGGCTGTGCTTCTGGTAGCTACTGAGTAGAAGAAGATCTCACACGCCAATACAGACTCTGCCTTAATGTATGCCTGATGTATGACCACAATAACAGTATGAACATAGATTGATAAAGGGCAGAGCATGTGTGCTTTAGTTCAAAGGTACTGAGTTCTATTCCCAAATTCAGGTGTCATTATCCCATTTATTTAAATGAATATGTTTGAACGACCAACATCTTTACCAAATATTAAAATCAATATATTACTTATCTGGATTTCAAACCATTACTATTTAAAGCAATTGAACTAATAGGCCTAGTCACTTTTTAAATACGGACAAAAGGGTTTTATGAATTAGTTATTAGTTGCATATTTTTCCAAGTAATCCCTCATCTAAATAGGAGGGTATGTGCTGAATATTTTAAGATATTAATAGTTAATTTGTTAAGCTACGTCAAATATACCACAACTACAACTAAATAATCATATATCGGATCCCACGTTAAACTGTAGGTCCTCCATTTCATCTCACAATCACTCTGTCATTACACATTAACGTAAGTGCCTACAACCCGAGCGGGTAGTAAGACGCGGTGATAGTAGTAGTAATAATAATAATAATAATAATAGTAATAATATCGCATTATACTGAACAGCCGTGTCAAATCCCGGTCGGATATACTGAATGTATTTTCTCCCAGGTGTTTTAGCACTGTTTCACTACGTTAATTAAGGTACATTTCCTCCATACTCAACCTTCCTCAGACCTAGCACATCAGCATAAATAATATAGATAGGTATAACATGAACAGATAATGATACATGGTGAAATAAAAAGGTCATTAATTCATTAGACCAGGGGTGGCCAACCTTTTTTAAGCTAGGGCCAATAAATTATTAGAAATCATTTGACGGGCCACTGTAACCTATCTTCTCCCCCGCCCGCCCCTTTCTCCTGTCAAATTTCCACATATCACATTTGATAACGGTTTAGGAAAATAACATTGATTGCTCTTTTTTAAGAACAATTATTACATAACTAAAAAATCACATTATTTTACAGGATTTTCTAAAATAATATAACCCATATAAGTGTAAATTAATTGTTTTACTAAGAATTTATAATCATTAACATCACTTTATAATTGTAGCAAAAACTATTTCTTCATTAGAAATTAAAATAAATTTAAAGTGAACTTCACATATCTATACAATATTAATACGATTTTTGAACCTGCTTTTTCCTTAACAATTTATCAATGTTAGGTTTAATTTTTGACGTACATAAAATAAGAATTTTAGCCAGATGTGAATCTGTAATAGTTGAACGAAATTTATTTTTAGTAACATTTGTAGAAGAAAATGTTTGCTCACATACATATGTGGAGCCGTGTCTACACACAAATCTTAAAGAAAGATTGTGAAGCTCAGGAAAATGTTCTTTGGGTACGTATTTCCAAAATTCAATCAGATTAGGAGTACTGGGTGATCTACAATTTTCTTTAAGCTCAGAAAAAAGTTTAGAGTTATTTTGGATAGCTAAAATCTCGATTTGTAAGGATGGGAAATATTTATCTCTATCAGACTCTGAAAGACAAAATGGATTTATGAATAAGTCTATTCTACTCTTTTCAGATTCAAAATAAAGAAATCGAGCTACGAATGGCTCATATAAAGATAAAGATGAAACTGATACTTTGTATTTTATATGATCCAGGATAAAACCACTGTATTTACTAACAATTTGTTGAAGTGTTGGAAAATGATCAAGTTTGCCTTGCTCTAAGCTTCTACAAAATAGTTTTAGCTTTAATGTAAAGTTATTGACTTCATTAAACATTATTGGAAATGAATCTTTACCTTGCAGCCGTATGTTAAGAATATTCAAATAATGTATTATATCTACTAAAAAGGCTAAATCACAAAACCAATCTGGATCTTTAATTAAACCACATTCTATAGGAATAACATTCCTCATCTCCAAAAATGTGTATCTGGTCTTTTAATTTGAAGAAACGCGAAAGAACTTCTTCCCTAGAAAGCCATTTAACTGTGTTGTGAAGTAAAAGTTCACCATACTAATTTATTCCCTCTTCAAAAAGTTCCTTAAACTCTCTTCGGTTGAGTGTACGTGGTCGAACCATATTGACACAAAGTAAAACAGGATCAACAATATGATGAAAATTCGTGATTATAGCACACAAAGCCTCTTTGTGAATGATGCAGGGTTATGAAAATAACTTTTGCCCTAAATAATGTTCAAACAAAGAAACACAGCCGTTTCTCTTTCCTAGCGTAGCCTGAGCACCATCAATAGATATACTTTCTAGTTCATACCATTCAAGCTTACTCCCATCTACATTACATTTTTCAATACAGTTTCTTACTTCCTCAAAAATATCCCTTCCAGTTGTTGTGGTCGATAGTCCTAAAAGTTCTTGAAACACGTCAAAGTTTTAATTTATGCATCTTATAAACACAAGCAATTGAGCATTCATTATCAGTAGCATCACAGCTCTCATCTGTTGCAGTTGAAAAGTATTTGGAAATAGCAGTTTCACATTTTATTTGTTTTGAAACATCATCTGCCATTTCTACACTGCGCCTCATAACTGTATTGCGAGAAAGTGAAATACTGTCCAACATTTTTATTTTTGTATCACCAGTGTGTTCTCCAAATATAGATAAGCTTTCTTTAATAATCTCACCATCGGAGAAAGGCTTCTTCTTCTGAGCCAGTAGAAGTGATATTTCATAAGACGCTCGAACCATATTCTTCATTTCTTCACTTTTTTTAACAAACAAGTTTTGCTGGCAATGAATTCCTCTCTTTTTCTTTAAAATCTAATCAGTTCTTAAAGCAGAACCAGGAGAGAATGACGTAATAAATGAATTGTGTGTTTGTTTGAAATTGAAATTGAAATTGTATTTTTAGGTACTTCATACGTTACAGAACATATCAGACAAATAGGCTTCGATGCCTTCTCCATTGTAAACCGAAACTGTCCTTCCCACTCTTCATTAAATGTCCGTAATGACGTATCGCTTTCAAATTTTATTTTTGACGGGCCAGACTTACTAAACGCCATTGTATTTCACACAAACAAAAGTATGCTTCAAATAAAATACGCTGAAAATAAACTACAAATAAACTACGACTGAAGAACATAGGTACGTAAATTGGAAGTAGGCACTAGTATCCAGAAACACTACTAACAGAGACAGGGAGGGTTGAGAGTGGCATCACAGGGAGGGTTGAGAGTGCTGTGACAGGGAGGGTTGAGAGTGGCGTGACAGCGAGGGTTGAGAGTGGCACAGTAAAAGCAGTTGGGGTGGTCAACCCATGGCGGGACCTTCAAAATGTCTTGGTGGGCCACGGGTTGGCCACCCCTGCATTAGATGCAGTTGTAGTTACAAGTAATTTGTTGATAAGTTTTCAAAATAAATTCAACTACTTAGCAGACAACAGAAAAGTAAGTGATTACCTCTATTACTCTTAGAGGAATGTCAAAATGACGTTAATTGTGTTTTAGCTATCTCCCATGTTAAAAAGATGATACAGAAGTTTTAGCTCGTTTTGCCTCTGAATCTCCAAGGCTGAATAAACACCAACACTTACGCTGCCACTCCACATGAGACTTCAGAAAGTGGTATCAGGTGGCAGCAAAGATAAAAACCAGACAAAACACATCCCTTCTAGTATATTTTCTCTCGTTTTACTCAATTCCCTACAAATAAAATAAAGGCTGATATCTTAACATATTCATCTGAGACGTACGTAAGCAAATGGTAACGTACTCATTACGTAACCAACAAGTACGTTTTTAGTTGTTCATAGCGAGTTGTTCAAGATAGTTCAGAGAGATTCCGTCTACAGGTCACGCACATTACACATAAAAACTGTTTATACGTCTTTCAGCAAATATGCGCTAGAAATATTTCACCGCGTTCACTACAACACATTTGATTACGAAAATAGGGTAGAGATCAGGACGGTAGAGTTTTGATAAAACGTAGAATGTCCCCGAATTTTCATGAAGAAAGAATGATTAATCATTAAGAAAAAAAACCATCTACAATATGTCCAGCCTGGATTCGAACCCTGACCTACCCATTGCCAGAAAACTAGATCATATGAGAGTTACGTTAAATCCAAGTGCCCAGAAAAATGGGATGGATCATATTAAAAAGTAATTCTTATTGTGAATCTTGGAGTTAGACCAATTCAAACCGAATCTCCCTCATTGCGGTAGTCATAGCATACGTTCCGTGTGAGAATTGTAACACATACATCACATGTGAGAATTGTAACATATAGGCCTATATTTCAACTTCCTAAAGTGCGTGTGATCGGCGATGTTTATATGCCATTAAAGAGATTAAATCAAAACTTAAATAAAAGGAGCAATGCTTTGTAGTTGGTCGGGAATCATTTAAGGAATATTTTTTCAACACATTTCTATGTCAGAACATGACTTACAAACTAACTAAACCTTCCCGATCTTAGCCTCTAATAAGTTGTAACACAATCACAACTGTATTTGAAAGATCCCTAGCCCACTGAGCTACAGAGACGGTTATAGGCAGTTAGTTATGTATTGAACCAAGTACCTTCTTGGAATAAACCACAGTACAGGAATTAATTCAATTAAAGTACAGTTCAACTGTTTGGTTTATAATATTTTGTTGTAACGAATACTTTGCAAGACGATGAATTATATCACAGGCATATCACATTAATTGAGCGAACGTTTGTAGGGAATTGAACCAATTAGAGCCAAGAGAGACAATATGCATTTCAATTAAAACAGTAAACTTGCTAATAGGTGCATTACAATGCTACGCTCTCCTCCAATTTTTAGATTTGTGTCGATGTATTATTTGTTTGGCATTTGGTAATTTTAAAAGCGGGTGTTTAGATTGTATTTCTTTTTCATATGTACATTAATAATAGTTTAAATAATAAAGGAAAGTCTTACTGTCAAGTGCATATTTTGGTCGTTAATAATATAAGTTAATTACATAAGTGATTAATTAAAACTCCTGTCACTCACAGGAAGATTTGAGACGGTGATTAGTTTCACACAAAAAACTACCTTTTTAGAACCAGTCGAGTTTTCTTCATGTTAAAATAATTATGAACTAAAAAACAACACATTTTATCGCGTTCTATCTTGATCTTCTATCCACTGTGAGTGAAATTAGGAGTCGATTAAGAGATAGATTTAGCCAAGCCACAAATTAATATGGTTTAAGCCAGTGCCCGGGGGGTGAGGAGAGTAGGGGTTGATTTAAATGTCAAGATCATTAGTCCGATTTGCTAAGATAGGGAGGTCGAGGTTCAAATCTCAGCTGGGTCTACTAATAGTATTATTTTTCCTATATGGTTTTCCACTCCCCCTAAACAAAAAAGTGAGAATATTTGCTTTAATTTCTACCTGCCTCATCCTAACCCCATGACGTAATTAAAATGCATATACCGCATACATGTGTTTATTGAGGGGAAGGGAGGGAAGAAAGAGACAGCTCCAGGTGTAAGAACGAGACAACATGTGGATATTGAGGGGAGGGGAGGGAAGAAAGAGACAGCTCCAGGTGTAAGAACAAGACAACATGTGGATATTGAGGGGAAGGGAGGGAAGAAAGAGACAGCTCCAGGTGTAAGAACAAGACAACATGTGGATATTGAGGGGAAGGGAGGGAAGAAAGAGACAGCTCCAGGTGTAAGAACAAGACAACATGTGGATATTGAGGGGAAGGGAGGGAAGAAAGAGACAGCTCCAGGTGTAAGAACAAGACAACATGTGGATATTGAGGGGAAGGGAGGGAAGAAAGAGACAGCTCCAGGTGTAAGAACAAGACAACATGTGGATATTGAGGGGAAGGGAGGGAAGAAAGAGACAGCTCCAGGTGTAAGAACAAGACAACATGTGGATATTGAGGGGAAGGGAGGGAAGAAAGAGACAGCTCCAGGTGTAAGAACAAGACAACATGTGGATATTGAGGGGAAGGGAGGGAAGAAAGAGACAGCTCCAGGTGTAAGAACAAGACAACATGTGGATATTGAGGGGAAGGGAGGGAAGAAAGAGACAGCTCCAGGTGTAAGAACAAGACAACATGTGGATATTGAGGGGAAGGGAGGGAAGAAAGAGACAGCTCCAGGTGTAAGAACAAGACAACATGTGGATATTGAGGGGAAGGGAGGGAAGAAAGAGACAGCTCCAGGTGTAAGAACAAGACAACATGTGGATATTGAGGGGAAGGGAGGGAAGAAAGAGACAGCTCCAGGTGTAAGAACAAGACAACATGTGGATATTGAGGGGAAGGGAGGGAAGAAAGAGACAGCTCCAGGTGTAAGAACAAGACAACATGTGGATATTGAGGGGAAGGGAGGGAAGAAAGAGACAGCTCCAGGTGTAAGAACAAGACAACATGTGGATATTGTGGGGAAGGGAGGGAAGAAAGAGACAGTGATATAGTTGACAAAAATAATTTAACGGTCCTGGTGAGGGGAGATGACGAAAAGAAATGAGAAACGTAAAACTGAGGTAGAGCTGAGTGAGAAATGCGGTGATAAAGAGTGTATGAAAGCAATGAACAAGGCTACCCCATAGGGGTGTGCAAATGGTCCAGTCACACAGGGCCCCACAATTAATAGGGTCAAGGTCACTGAATAGTAGGATTATAACAGATAATTGACCTGCCGCCCCATCAATCTTCTGCCTTACATTAGGTTAGGCTTGTTTAGGTTATGATCGTATGTTTCCATAGTTTGGTTGGGTTAAGCTGATTTATGTTATGGTTGATTGGGTTAGGCTAGGCTAGGTTAGGTTAGCTCAGCTTAGCATCTTGTTGTGTCTTACAATCCATCACCTTTTGTTTTACGTTCAGCTTGAGTAAACATTTACAATCATAGTTGTCAAAATATTTCATTTCCTTTTAAAAAAATCAAAATAGAGAGAAAATTAACATTTGTATTTGAAATTATGTAAATATTGTGATGCTAACCCTAAAATAATTATGAGGAGCCAACCAACCATTAATAACATACGCACAGTAGGCCTACATCATAATATCAATAATCATGCTTCAGATTTGCTTGTTTTCCAAATGTAATAAGCCTATATTGAGAAATTAAGAAAATGACCACTTTGTGTACATTATTCGTCTCTATTAATATTTATTATAATTCAATAATATCATCTGTAAAATTATAATGCTCCGGGAAAAGTATTTCATCTCGAATGTAAAGTTTTTTTTAAGCACCGCGTCTTACTACCCGTTTGAGTTTTATGTCTATGTACTAATTACATTAGAGAGTAGCGCGTTAGATCGTACTGCCACTGAAGCGGGTTCTAATGTAAAGGAACTATGTGCTTCCAATATTACCAGACCATTAGAACCAAACACTTGAAGGACACAAATACCACTCTCTCTATATGACAACGTAGACTTCATGTTGAGGCAGTTACCATGAGCGGTGTAGTTGAATTAGTAGCATGTGGACTGGATCGATGACAATAGAGGGTGTTTCTGGCGGTCATTCCTGCCAATGATGATGGGAGGAACTGTTGTGGGTTGGCTAGGTACAGGGGGATCCCCTATTCTGTTTCCACCTCCCTCCACTGGCTTAACAATGGAACAGAAGTATGTGTGGACCATTAGTGGTCCGAGGCCATGTTGTGACGATGTCAAGGACAGTTCCTGTGGCCATTGATTGGATTGATATGGTTGCACATCCTACAGTCACAAAACTTTCTAAAAGAGCAGTGTGGAGAGCAAAGTTTATCAAGAGAAACAAATAGATAAGGTTCAACTAAGTGTAAAATGGTGACCTCTGGATCATTGGATCAAATGCTCTACAACTGATCCATCCTGGTTTGTCTCGTATCCAGGGCCATATTTCATGGGTTGATGGTGTATTGAGTCTTAATAGCGGCCGAACACTTGTCTAGTATTTGGCAGTCGGGTCTGTCTCCCTCCTGCTATATGGATGCTATATCAAGGTAACGTAGATGATTTCTAGATCAAGGTAACGTAGATTGATGCTAGATCAAGGTAACGTAGATTGATGCTAGATCAAGGTAACGTAGATGATTTCTAGGTCAAGGTAACGTAGATTGATGCTAGATCAAGGTAACGTAGATGAGTTCTAGATCAAGGTAACGTAGATTGATGCTAGATCAAGGTAACATAGATGATTTCTAGATCAAGGTAACGTAGATTGATGCTAGATCAAGGTAACGTGGATGATTTCTAGATCAAGGTAACGTAGATTGATGCTAGATCAAGGTAACGTAGATGATTTCTAGATCAAGGTAACGTAGATTGATGCTAGATCAAGGTAACGTAGATGATTTCTAGATCAAGGTAACGTAGATTGATGCTAGATCAAGGTAACGTAGATGGTTGCTAGATAAAGGTAACATAGATGGTTGTTATATCAAGGTAAAGTAGATGGTTGCTATATCAAGGTAACGTAGATGGTTGCTATATCAAGGTAACGTAGATGGTTGCTAGATCAAGGTAACGTAGATGGTTGCTATATCAAGGTAACGTAGATGGTTGCTATATCAAGGCAACGTAGATGAATGCTATATCGAGGTTACGGATAGTACTACCGTACATATGTATCGCACATATCAGCCACGTCTCGCAGAAATATCTTGCGAGACAAGACCTCAAGCCTAAGAGCTTTTGCCAGGTGATACACTCTCGTGCCTGTTACTGCGCATGCGTCAAGCCAGCATTCATATTCATTGTTGTAGTTAATGGTCACTTCCAATATTTGCCAAAGTATTTGTTAAGTTCAACGAATTGAAGGGATGAACTCGTCACTGCCTATTTTATCTTCTTCTTTGCCAGCAGCGAACCCTGAAGACATGTTCTCGCCTGGCGTATGGCAGGTGAGTGTACGGTGGTCGCTGTGACTTGCAGCTTGACATCTGGAATCTTCTAGAAGCGATCACATCTCGCAAGTATTAGACAAGTGTGTGGTCCACTTTAGTGTGGTGATGAAAGATGGCCATGGATACAAGATGGACCAGGTTGGCTCAGTGGTGGAGCACCTTGTCATTTTCCCCCAGAATTGGATTCAGTTATCAGGATTGATCAAGAGGCTAACTGTCACGTATCAGTTTGTGACACACGTGAATACATAGATAATGGATGGTAAAATGTCTTGTCAAGACGATGCTTGTTCGAATATTTGCCAGAGGAGAATCATCAGATATATTTGCCTCCATAGATTCTATAGGGAAGGGCTGATAAGACACTGAAGATATCCAGTCAAAACACACATGATTGGGATCTGGGAGCCACTCCGGACAGAGGTCAAATTTGGAACTTTTACTCTTTCATTCCAGATAAAAGTCAATTGAGAATGCACTTAAATTGATTATTTTTATATTTTATTTTGTTTTATTAAAAATTAACTTGAATTAAATTCTAAAAACCTAAAACAAGAATTAGAACAATATTATACAATCTAAAAAAAACAACGTTGAAATGTATCGTCCCAGTCTCTAAAGTAAGAGTAATTTTTTTAAATATAAATTTTTAATAGTTAATTTAAAGTGAAACTATTTATATTCATTTTGTACCCTTTCATAAGTAACATTATTCAAACAATCATGCTTAGTCAATTTTTTTTTATTTTATCGCCAATAATAAACCATTTCCATGGTCCAAGTAGTTTTAAATGAGGTAGATAATGTATAATTTGTATGCATATAATTATATTATAATATGAATTTTAAACTAACTTTAAAAATGATTTAATGGATGTAATGCCTTAATAGGCAAGAATATTATATTTATCAAATAACACATCAATGGTAACGTTATTGGAAATCATTAGGAAATATACTATTGTTGTTTAGGTATTTATTTGTGTAATTAATGAAATATAGCTTCGAGACTAATTCAAATATTTAATAATTTAAATATTAAATTTGCCATTAATTTGTTTGTGTCAAAATATTAAGGTGGACTATTTAAGGTAGGATGGAAGGGGATGCGAGGAAAAGTCAGCGTTTTTGAAGTTTTTATGGCAAAACCTTACAGTATTAAACACAAAATCATAGTATATAAATAAAATTTTAATTCATTTATTAAAAATAAAATTAATCTAACTAACTCACACTTTAGCCACTTTTACTTAATATAATTAAGTGACAGATATTTAATTTTATAACAAGCTAACCCAAACCCTTTTATGCATCTACAGATTGAGGGCTAGGTTTTGTTAGGTTGGGTAATATTGACGTCAGCCTCTCACAGACAAGCTTAAAAGTTATTTAAATATAAAACTATTTTATTTGTAATATATTTTTTACTGAACAAATAGTTTCTGAGCAATAAGAAAATAAATTATTTTATATATTTAATTCTAAATATTAAATGGATTGCTATAATCTTTGGTGGTACGAGGGTGGTCCTCTTTTCTTAACGTTTGTGTATGTTATTTAATTTATGATCTTTGGTGGAGTGTTTCTGTAACAATGTATATTATTTTGTGTCACAATTTTTAATAGCTTTTTTTTAGTAAATATCTCTATTTTAAGATAAAAAAGATTGAAAGAGAGAAAGTATCTGTAAGGACCAATTATTTTAGAATATAAACAACAAAATTAAATTTATTAACACGTTGCAACCTAGAGGATTTCGTAGCTATTTATCAAAGTAAGTCGCATTTCAACTTGACGCACCTAAGCAGTCTAAGCATTATCAAACCTAGAGACACGAAATATGATAACACTTCCTCTCTTCCTTTGACGAGTTCACACACTCACTATACTATTTGCTCCTTGAAACCATTGACTTGATTTTTAAAATTACTTTTTTCTTTCTTCATATTCTAGATAAACATATGCTTCCACAGACTTTTTTTGATCCACAGCTCAGCAGGGCCGGTCCTAGACAATTTGGGGCCCCCTGTGAACTGTAGAATATGGGCCCCATATATATATATATATATATATATATATATATATATATATATATATATAAAA